>JASDQU011440656.1:0-17592 GCA_032191745.1 Picea mariana | reverse complement strand
AAAACCATGGTTGCAGCTGCAACTGGTGCTACAACGAGCTTGACAAAGAACTCTCGCTCTACCGTCCAACGGTTAGACTGTTCTGAAGGTAGTGTGGGCCCATAACCTGTTAAAATATTCAATGTGCTTGTTTTACCATCGACAATATCACAATATTGTCTCCCAACCATAGGCACGTAGCCACCCCCGAGCACCATAACCTTTGAGATAGAATGATTATGAAATCAGCACTAGAACCAACAGATAACCAAGAGAGCGCATCTTTCTCCAAAGATAGCTCACCAAACAAAAAGTCCCAAAACCCTAGAACAAGAACAATACTCAATTGCAGTAGTTGCAGTTGCAGCTACCAAAAATATCACCAAGAATGTCATCAAGAATACCACCAAGAGATACAAAGAGATAGGGTGCATATCTTGGGCTAGATATAGCTAGAGAGAGAGACCAAGAACCACCCCAGAAGATCCACCTTCCATCCTTGCAGCTGCAGCTCCAAACTTGCGCCATACTTGAGAGAGTGAGTGAGGTGAGTGAGTGCAAATGAGCCAGAGCACCCTCTATTTATAGTGGTTCGTGTCACCTGTCTAGGCCAAATTGTCCTTTTAGAGGCTAATACTTTAATATTAATTCTTTTACTGAGCCGATTTGTCTTCTAGGGTTCTTACACATATGTTTGGGGTTTCTCTTGCTTCCGAAATATTCTATTCTAGCCAAAGGTTACATATGGAGGTTAATACCTCCTGCAACTACCATAATATCAACAGGGGTTATGGGCTTGCTACTTCCCAAAACCTCACTTTAAGGGATAAATCCCTTAACACAAGTGAGACCCTAGAGGTATGAAGAAGGGTTATCCACTATCACCACAGTAGCTCCTTCACTCTCTTTAGGTCGGCTCTCCTCCAACAGAAGGGTTGTTTCTTTAAATAAGTTTATGATATACTTTGTAAATGAAAGAGATGGTGGACCAAGACTAGTGCTTATCCAATTAGGGAAAATGGACTCTGTTACCTCTCAAACCCTCACTTTTTGAGATAAAGTCCAAAAGCTCAAGTGAGACCTTGGAGGAACTAAGAGGGGTGTCAATGTCACCTCACAAACCCTCTTCACACTTTAGGCCGACTCTCATCTAGTTCAAGAAGGGCTTCCCTATACTAGGATTACTAGAGCTTCAACTATAAAGAAATATTTGTTTTCCTAGATCCATTAGTTCTCCAAGGAATAACAATAAAATATCATTCTCAACAACTTCTTTATTAAAAGTCACAATGAGTTATTGATATCCTCTTTCTTCTCCAAGAAGAAACAATAAAATATCCAAGGAAAACAATACAATAATGCTCTCATGGAACCAACTCTATGAGACAAGTCAACAATAAATAAATAATGGAGTTGGTTATGCAACAAACTCCAAAAATAGCAAAAAAATGTAACAACCTCCCCCAAAAAGTCAACTGACTTCGACAAGTGCTCCAACAATCTCCATGATCTCCTCCAAGGAAAAACGCATCAACAACTAAAACCTCAAATAATGTGTAATTAACCTACAAGGTGGACCTCCATCAATAATGCATGAACAAGAGTGTAATAAAGCCTCCATAAGTTGACATGAATAATTCAAGCAATAAATTCATCCATGATGAAGGTATCGACCCTTAAAAGAAACAGAGAATGCAAATGTAAGTCCACATGCACCATACTCCACATAATATAAATCGCTCAAAGATATGGAAAGCGGCCCCATCATAAGTTATAAAATACAAATATGTGTGAACATGTGTGCCACCAAGTAACTCTCCAATGAACAAGACATGGAGTCCACCTTAATTATGCATACGTAAATCATATCAAGAGTATGATGGGTCCATCGATACCATATGATGGATGGCCTACGTGACATATAATATGCTCATCCTCCATAATTCGTGGGCTAAGAATGCGTGAAGGGATAGATACGTGAGATGGACTCGTATGAATAAAGGTAGCTTTCTACATCCATGTGCCTATGTAAATGGGTTGGCTCCACATATAAACCATAGACTAGTATATGCTCTCTCCCAAAACATGTGACCTCACTTCTAAAGGAAAGTGGTCCCATCATAAAATATGAATGTGTGAACATGTGTGCCACCGTAGACCTCTCCAACGAACAAGATATGAAGGAAACTCACATAGGAGTGGGGCAGCTCCATATGATAATTAAAATAATACTATACGCCTCAACGTGTTTGTCCCTTTACTAAAACATATGTCCGTGATGGTAAAAAGGGTTAGCCCTATAAAAGTAACAATATATTACCTCCACATTTGTGCAATTAATGTGAGCCCAAGGAAATAAGTAGATAGCTAGCTTCATAATATTGAGGATCCAATATTAACATTATCCTAGTCTAATCATGTGGTAACCAAGATAACATAACAAAAGGGAACCATGTGGAACATCCCTTCCTAGTGACAAAAAAATATACACCACCATGCACTAAAATCATGCTACCGTCAATCCATCAATAATCACTAAGGTGATCATGTCTCAACTCACACCAATATCGTCCAACCCCTTGGGGAGCTAGAACCCTCATACATATGTGCTAGGAATAATACATGATGAGCAACATATCAAGCACAACACCACAATGTCAATACAAGTCATATGAAGAAGCAAGCATCACCACCAACTATCCACTAACATGCTAATCAATCCATCAACAATATGCCACCATGAAGAGAGAACCAATAAAGAGGAACCATGGCAGTCCACCACAAGCCAACCAAAAAGTAGCATCATCTCCAATCCAAGAGAGAAGGTGTGTACCCCCAATCCATCAAAAACACCATGGGTACCATGCTGCAAGCTCGATCCTTGTGATAAAAAATCACAAGTGTTATGATGAAAATCTCAAGTGCAAGCCTCATCCAATATGAGTAACAAAGTCCAGGTATTAATCTTAGAGGGCTCATTTTATAAATGATTAGGAAAAAATAGAGCTGCTACAGCATGCTACAATCAGCATCAATTTGTTATTTACAATTGCAGAAAAATTACTATGAGTCCCCAATGAAGGTGATCCTTTTAGACAAATCACTAAAGTAAGGGTGTGTCTTACTATGAACTAGAAATTACAACAACTCTAAATAAGATGATAGCTGCAAGATTAACAGATTTAGAAATAAAACAGCAAAGGAGAAAAAGAGGGGAAAGCCCACACCTAAGCCCTTCCAATGGACTAGAATTAACCTTCACAAATGGCCCTTCAAACAGCTTTTGCAAATACTTTTCAACAACAATATTCAGCAATTTGAGATGAAAACAAATGCCTCACATTACAATAAAGAACCATTAACTTTGCATTGCCTTCAAAAAATATTCAATTAAGCTCATAGAGGGGATCTCCCAAATCCAAACATGATCAACAATGGAGAGAAAATCCTTGTATAGATTTGAGCTCAATCACCTCACAATAAAATAATAATTGGTGGTTTTTCGATCCACTAATTACTCCAAGGAACTAGAAAAAGACTAAATTATTACAAAAAAGGGCTCTCTGAGGCCAAAACACCCTCATCAACAATAAAATAGTGAAGCCAAAAGAATGAGATAACACATCTCCTCCATGCAAAACGCTCTACTAGCTTGGGATGGTTGACCATGCAAGATAGCTCCCCATGCCACTTGTCATCTCCTTCGCCTTCAATAACCACTTCCAACGAGATATAAGTGCACGCAAAATCAAAGGGAAGGGGGCATTCTTCCAGAGGAGTTATTCCCCCTTAAGGTGATGAAAAGATGCCAAGTGTACTCATAATAACCAGGGCACTCTCCAAGAAAGTTCTTTACCAACCAAATAATAGAAAACACTCCTTAGGAAGAGGTGTGCACTTGAAAAGTGTGCAAGAAGGAGGCTCTGGGGCCACATTGACCTAGCCATATACTATAAAATAATCCATGAAAGATGCACCCCAACTAAATGTACCAAATGGTGGTTATGACCTCCCACGAAAATATTAAAATAATCTTCCCAGAGGTGGGCTCCTTAGAAAGATGTGCCAAGGTAGTTATGCCTCTTTAATAAATGTGCCAAATTGCAATGATCAAGGGAGTGCTCCCTGTTACCCCCCATATTGTACGAGGATCTTTCATTATGTCCCAGTTGCACTTCACATAGATTTCTTGATGACAAACATGATTCAGCATTCAAATACAAGGGAAGGTATTTTTAGGACACACACACTTTCCTTGGCATTACCCTTATGGTTTTACCGACCATTGTTTCAGCGATGGGTGTGTGATGTCTGGAGGAAAGTGGTTAGTGCAAAGTTATGTGTTTATATGCCCTAGTGGGACCTATTAGTCTATTGATTCTGAGCACCAAAATTGTTGTGATATTCTTCAGTTGTGGTGATATGTTGGTGATGGGACCTAATTTATATGTTGAGGACATAGAGATTGCTTAGTGGATAATTTCCTTAGCATGTTTGTCTTATCTAGCAGAAGGATGGCACATTTATATGGTTGATATCTCATATTGATGGAGTGCCTAGTATTATTTATCACTTTTGTATATGGTTCCACCATGGTTTGGAGGTGTTTTGATGTGTTTTCCTAGTGTATAGGTCTCTCGACATGAGCGCCCTAAATATTTTTTATGGATTTCACACATATTATATGTTGTTATTACCCATATTATGATCCTAGGTGGAGTGCTCACTTTTTGCACACGTGCAAAGGGTGATTACAATTATTTACGGTGTTTTGACTACTATTTGACCTCATTCTTAGCATACACACGAAGCACCCTAGTTCATTTGATTGCTTTTCACTCTTGGACATCTTTATTATGGGGTTTGAGGCATAATGAGGTGGAGCTCTCAACTTAGGGGCACACATGTTGAGGCGCCTTGCATATTTTATTGATATTTGTTTGGGTTGATGGGGTCGTCCCCTTGCCTCATGTTGTTGGTTATTCCTTTACACATATAACCATGAGGTTGTTGAGTTTTGACCCCTCACGTGTGGAATATATAACCATTGGCACTCTCTTTGAGGTGTGGATCCTAGTTAGGTTGGTTTTCCAATTAATAGTTTCAAGGGTTAATCTTGTGTATATTGTGTGAATGTGCCATTGTTTCTTTTTGTTTTAAGATTTTGTAGGCATTATCTTTTTTAATAGGTTTATCAAACTCTTCATGGAGGTGATGGCCTTAAAGAAGGGTGAAAAGTGCCAAAGAACACCCTAGAAGGAAGGCACAGCCCTAGATTAAGGTTTATATCTCTAGAACCCCTAGAGAAACATTAGAAGCGATGATCCAAGAAAATCCTAGTTTCGCACTGTAACAAAGATGCCACTGGCCAATAATTTTCAAATCAACCAAAATTGAAAGTGAGGTTCACACCTACTCTGAAACAATGTTGAGATTTATAAGGGTCGACAACAGAAACGATGGAACCAAATCTCACCCAAAATCTGAAATAGCTCCTCACAAGTGCACTAAAGAGAGATAGGTTTAGTGCACTAGAGAGAGAGTGCAAAATCCAAGCACCAGTGTGCTGAAAACAAAAATGCACAAATGCACCCAAGAGAAAATGCCAATCACAAGAGAAAACACCAAAAATATAGACTTATAATAGTAAGTATACTAGATCAAGAAGATCACAAGATGAGATGATAATGAGAGCTTTATACACAACTTATGTGAGGTGTCCTCCCAAGAGGGGTTATGGGCTCACATAACAAGGGCATGCTCTCCAAGAGGGTTATTGAGCCTACATATCAACTTTAACTAAGTCAGCCTAAATCATAAACCTAGTATACATTAAATGAAATAAAAAATGGGTTTTAGCCATAATTACAAGTAATAATGATACATATGAATGGGTCATGGCCACGTGTATAGATGACACCAATAATTCCAATACATCCTTTTGGACAATACAACCTTACAAAACTCAACTCCATTACCAAGAAGATGGAGAAAATGGATTTAAACCTTGTATATGACCCTATAAAATTCTTGCACTTATTGTAATTCTATCAACAACACCCACCTGAGTTTTTCTCCTTGTTGCGTGTTTTCATGGCGTACTTCTAGAGAGGGGAATCAATGCAAATATTTCTAGGGATTTTCTTCACAATCTCCTCTCCCTCCACCACAAGTTCCAAAACCAAAGCCTCTCTAAGATGATGAAAGTGAAGCCATGGGAACAATATAGGAGAATAATACAGAAATAGAGGGATTAAGAATTTTGAGTGTTGTTCTACCTCAGTCAGATGGTATCTCGATCAACCGCCTCCCCCCATTCAAATACTCTCTGGATGCCCCTAGTCGACTCTAAACGGATAAGCAAGATTTAAATAGGATCGTCAAAGAGAACATCATCAAACAGTTTGTTCAAGTTACTTGGGTTGATCCTCTTGGGGAGCTAAACCCCAAGATGGCCCTCTATGTAGAGCACTTCCTAGAGCTAAGAGATGGCCTTTTTTTTCCCCCTACAAACTTTAGCACAAGACACACACACTGTGGCTCCCCCTTGGATAGTTTCAAATTGGTTCTCATTGTCTTCAAGTCGAAACCGACCACCACATCACCCAGGGGGATAGGATTTTCCAGTGCCACCATCATCCTAAGACCAAGACACGAGAAAACTTCATCTTTAGGTGCACATTCTATTTCAAGATTAGAGGACAATTTTATTGACTTTTTAGGAAGTCATAACTCCCTATCCAGGTTCTTTCGTTTCTCGGACTAGAGATGCTTGGCCTTGTACATGAGGGAGGCCCTTCGATTTAGATCTCACTCTCTCTATCCTCTCCAGCACAAACCAAACCCAGTTCAATCAATTACAGATTTTTCTCTGATGCTTCCATCAAATAGAGGCACCAAGAGGTAGGTAGACATCAAAACTACATCAGACATCAGATCTGTGAGATGTTTGTTGACCGCCTCTTCAACTAGGGGGTCAACTCCATGTACCATGAAGATATGCATCATCAGATGCAAACATGTAGAAGACTTTTTGGTCCTACAAGGCATTTGTTGCTCCAGCACACAGTTTTGTAAGCGAGATTACCTCACCCCTGCGTAGGTTAATATTGCAATAGGTCTACATGGATCATGTTAAGTCAGTTGCCTTAGGGTTTATTCATTAGGAGAGTTCCTTTCACTGAGTTTTTTTTTATCCTCGGGAGGTTAATGTGACCTAACCAGCGGGGTTAATCTCCCTTGAGTTTTTCACTCCCACCCAATCAATCCTCCAAAGTGGTGAAAGGCGTTCTAATGAAGTCATTCCTAGGTAGCTAGTGTTTAGGAATGTTGTAAATGACCATGTAAGACAGCACGTGAATTTTCACGGGATTCCGTCAAGTCTACCTAGGTTTTTTTTTTTAAGTTGGAAATTAATTAATTATGGGTAATTAATGTAAAACTTAGGTCCCGGGATTTTTGATAGGGGTATATGTACTCAAAAGAAAGCTAATGAGACCCCCTACACCCGTGGACCAAGTTTCAACTTAGTCGGACAAGTTTTGCTAGTTTTTTTGTCCACTTAGGAGTTTTTCGAAGAACAACGATTTTAATTGCCAAACCCAGGACATGGGAAAATGTCAATTTTGTAATAATTAACCACATAAAGTGAAGTAAAAGTGGAATTAGTAAGAGAGACCCCACCTAACCTACCCACACCCTTTACCTACCCTTTACCCACTCTTTTAATTTATTTACCCACCTTTTAATCTTTCCACTTGAAGTTCACGTCCCCCTTCCCCACGTGAACATTTAATAATTCATTAAATAATTGGTTGAGGGCCCCTCCTCATGAGGTGCACCCTTCCTTCTTACCCATCCACCTCACTCAAGAGTGTGGACTCCACACTCCTCCCACACTCACCTCACGTCCCTCACGTAACCCACGCATTCCATTTTGGATATGCATCCCCACTCCAACGTAACATTTGTTTTCCCTTAAATTTGAAGCGTGGGTCCCCTACTCCCTTCCTCCACGTCCCTCACGTCCCTCACGTAACCCACACATTCCATTTTGGATATGCATCCCCACTCCCACGTAACATTTGTTTTCCCTTAAATTTGAAGCGTGGGTCCCCTACTCCCTTAAATTTGAAGCGTGGGTCCCCTACTCCCTTCCTCCACCATTTGCATGCCTTTAAGGAGTGTGCCAACACACTCCCCCACACTCTTTCCAATCCTCACGTATTTCCTTGAGTACTCATGCTTTCTTCCTCTGAAAAATGGAAAGGCCACACGTAAAAGAGGAAATATTAAGCATTGAATTGGAAATTACTTGGAAAGGATGTGTGGGTCTCCTCTTACAACCAATGCGCCTCTCCTTTCCTTGCTTTATCACTCTCCAACTCACTCACCTGTCGTTTCCCCTCACCCTAAAATCCTATCATCTCATTGGCTCGTTTTAATCTTTGATTTGTCTTTCCCTTTGGATCTTTGACAAGTGTTGAAGATCCAAGAGGGGTATCCTTGGCTTGTTTTGCTATTTAAGAAACCTCTCACTCCCTTATTATTGATCATTCTTCACAGTATTGTTATGCTACCGAATTCTCCCCATCCCTCTCTCTCTCTCTCTCATTTCTTTCACATTGTTTCACTGGTTTTGGCTCTTGAAGAGCTTGTAGCAGCATTGATGCTACAACCTCTTCCCATTTAATAATACAGAAATAGATTTGGAGGAACTGTTGCGTTCAAGATTAGTCTGGATATGCCACTTATTGTGAGGTGATATCATTCTGAATCTTTATATGTTTTGGTCAATAGTTGTTCAAGTAAATTAGTTTACTAGGCTAGGTGAGGCAATAGTGTAGTTGCCCATCTATATATTTTGTGCATACTTATATAATAGAAACTATGTTGTATTGTCTATGCATGCAGGATATTATCTGTTGTTCCATCTCACTTTTGGTTTAAGTTTTGTAGATCACCTCTATGAAGTTGTTGGGATAGCTTCAAGGACGAATCTACCCTCATCTTCGCTTACACTTCACTAGCATTTTTTGTCCTTCTTCCTCATTCTTTCACGTTCAGTTTTGGGTATATAACATGCTTAGATTGGTCGATTTAATCATATAAAATTATGGTTTACATATGTATGAAATTTCTGCCTAAAAACAGAAATTTCATAACATTTTTTTGAGTGTGTTGCAGCTCAAATCAACAAGCAATTGCTTGTTGATTTTTGCAGATTATTGCCAAGACAAGAGGGCATGTTGCCCAATTCCATGCACAACACACCCTCAAACAACTCCTCTCATTATGGTGACAGTTTCTCTTCTTTCTCTTCTCTCTAAAATACTGTAAACGCAAGCCCAAATGAGTTGTACCCAACCAGCTTGCTTTCTTTTTCTTCAGTCTTTACTTTGCAAGTTTAGATTAGTTTTTTTTTCTGTCTTTCCTTGCTTAGTTTAGCTAGATTAGTAGTGATTTCTACATGCATGCTTAAAGCTAAAATAATCTAGAGTAGATCTCACACTTAACATATGCTAGCTTAGAGCCCGCGGTGGCTTAGAGTAAATCTTTATTTTCCATTGCATGCAAGTTTCAGTTTCTCTAATCTTTATCTTACACATGCGCATGCTAACACCAGTTTCATAAAGGCATAAAGTAATCATCTTTTACAATTCCGCAAGTTACTTTCGGTTCTTACACTTCATATATGTGATCTCATAATCTAAGAACAAAATCATTAATTCCGGTTTTGGGTCCCCAAGGCCCTTTCCGGAAATTAAAATTTTAACTTGCAATCTATTGGTTCAAAGGCTTCAGCCTTCATTTTCACAATTTTTAGTTTCACAAAGCAATTTCAGTTCTTGATATTTACATGCAATGATTCCAACTTAAGAACTTACTTTGCAACTTCATTGTTTAAAGGCATCAGCCTTCTTATCTTTCAGTTTCAGTACTTTGGCATTGTTGAGCAAGCTACAAGCACTCAATCACACTTCGCAATACTTAGCACATAGGTCTAAAATTCATTAATTAGACTTAATAGGACACCATAACTCACCATCTTCGCCATTTAAAACGGGGTCGGAGGAAGGCAATGGAAGGTGCTAGGCCGGGGACGGTCTCACAGCACGCGGCGTCCTTTCCGGGAGTACTTTGATCTTAGGGCTGACCTGTGAAGCTAAGGTAGGCCTCGTTGCCTCACTTCTTGAGCATCCAGCAGTCACTTGGTAACTGGGGGAGGAGAGTTTTTGGGCTGACACCGAGAGAGGGCTAAAATTAATCTCACACTTAATCACTTAACTTAATCTTCAATCTACAGCATCTACAATATACTTTCACACTTACAAACAACTGATCTCATATTTACATTATTATGCAAGTTATCTTTTATGTGTTGTAGAATTATTGCTTAAGTGGTTATATCTTGTATCTGGAATACTTCATCTTTCAATCATTTCATCTCTTGTATCCTTGTATCTGTGGTGTGATCCTTCAAGAAGTGCGCATCCACCTGGAGGCATTCTCTTGACTGTGTCTTGAGTGTTTGGCGTCTTTTGGCCATTGAAAAGCAGTCCAATGGAATTCTATCTGTTGTGAGCATGTTTGGCTTGATGTGTCAATGGTTGTTCATCTTTGAATATCTTCTTTTCGTGCACATTTCAAGCACTTGTTAGTATATTGTATATCTTGTATCTAGATTAGCTAGCTTTATATATATGACATTCTTTTGTATCTAGCTGTATCTATCTTGTTGTAATACTTTGTAACTTGTAATTATCTTGTAATGAACACCCCCTTAACTTAGTTGACCCCTTGCCCAATCTTAGGCACTAGTCTTAGTTGCCCTAGGAAAAGGTCTGACTTTCATACTTAGATAGTTGCATCTTGCATTTGTTGCTTGACATCATAGGCTAGATTCCCCCCTAACCTTTTAAACTTATTAAAACCAACTCCTAGAACAATTAATTGTAAATCTCATCTAGTAACTAGGGTCTACCCCCCTTGGCTTCCCTAGGAATTAGCCTAGACGGAAGAGGTTCAAGTCAAAGTGACAGCGTGGACTTTGAACCTAGGCATTGTGTCTCCGAAGACACACTAAGTGAGCAGGACTTAGCTCACGTTTGCAAGTGTGTATAAGGACGGCAACAATGCCAAGAGGCCACCAACACTCGATCAACTAGACCCTTGTGGTCATGTCGCCTCAGATCCCAGGACAGCTCACACCACACCAATAGTCACGGTACTTCCTTCAGGTCTCAGCCACAGGATTCAGCATCCACACAACAAGATATATCTCATGCCATATCTTCCTACTCTCCCAAATCATCCGACCTGTCATCTATTAGGAGTTTTTTCCCCTTCAGCCTCGGTTGTTAGGAGAGAGAGAATCAAGGGATGTTGATCAGCCCCCAAGTAAGACATGCCCCCTGGAGGTCCAATGGTTCTTGGCCTTCAGTTCTCCACAGTTTTTGCTTGTATCTGCATCATCACTTTATTTAACAGCTCCATGTTGTTAGGTCTTGACTTTGAATCTTTCTCAGCATAGGCTAAATTTGTTTTTATCATGATTTTCCAAGAGCCGCTTTCACACTCCCACTTTGTATTTTCACTGATGTACTTAGCAATCCCATTGACCTATTTGTGGTCATTTTTTGGACATTAAAAAAATTATCTTCTCTTATGTTATCTTATCTACCTGCAAAAAACACTAAACCCTCTCACTCACAACTAATAAACTCTTCTACAGGCACCTGCAGCACAAAAGTAATACCCAAACCTGCTAATTTTGCTCACTCTAAGCTGTTCAGCTCTCCAAACCTCGCTACTTGCTCTCCAAACTTGTTCCCCAACATGAAAGAAACAAATGAGGTGAGTCAGGGTTCTAAATGCACTTGTGGTGAGTGGGAGAAGTAAAAAATAAAAAACATGTGGGCCAGACTTGAGTTTCATTTTTTTGCAGTATCTGTTTCCTGCTGCATGAAGGAACAGGTCCTGCAAACAGTTCTGCAGCCGGAAACCAATCCGGCAGCAGGACATGTATCCCCCAGCAAAAGCTGCTGGATCCTACAGAATCCAGTGCAGATCAAGGGATCCAATCCATACCAGATCCTAGATCTTCAGTCTAGGGTGATAAATCCAGTAACTCAGTTTTCTGCTTTCGTATGGGTTTCATTTTCTTTTTGTGAAAACAGGAAATCTTCAATATGTAAAGAAATGTTGTATGGATCATGGTTCCAGAACTTTGTGCTTTGTAAAGGAACGAGGCACGATCTGCTTTGAATTGTTTTTGTCTTACAGTGAGGGATTTTAAGCATCAATTTTGAAATCTGTTGTCAGTCAACATAGCAAAATCAGATAGCAGGAAGCTTGAATATCCTGCAGCATGTAGCCCTATGGGTATAGCCAGGTCCATATACTACTACTGGAATATAATAAAATTTCATTTTCTGAGTTCAATAAAAAAAAGTCATCTAGCGTGAATCCAGTCACAGCAAAAAGATTAGATACAGTTGTTGCAAATCAGGTGAAAAAAAGAAAAGGAATTCATGAGAATTTATACCTTTAAATGAAAGATACGGGCAGCCGAAAAGTTTCACCAGTGTATCAGAAGCAAGTGTATCAGCATTTTCCATGATTTGGAAAACAGAAAAGGCACTCACAACAAATATCACAAAATTGACTTTCCTTATTTTACTGAAATTATCAGGTCTGTCACATGCCCTACGCTTCATAAACATCCTTTTAGTGGTGTTGTCATCAGATGACCTAGTCATAAAACAATTTAGAACTAATATGCATTAGACTAAAAATAGTAGTATAAAAACATACAGAATATAAATACTTTGTAAACAATAAATCTGACCTTAGAACCATTTCTCCATGCTGTATACCATTAAACATCCAATTTTCCAGGATAGGAAAATCCTCAGCAACATTTTCTAACAAGCCTCTACTATCAAAAATGCAGAATCCTTTCGAAGTTCCAGGAACCATGTATTCCTGGAGAAAGAGGCTCCCACTTTCAGCAGATGACTTGCCTGAAAAGAAAAGGTACCCACTTATCTCAATTTTAGTCAAATGTTCCCTGTGAAAATAGAGACCCTAAATAACAGAAGTTCAATGAATAAGGAGCAAAGTTAAATACCACATGGTACAGGCTAAAGCAAATCCACTGAACCATTTTTTAGGAAAGAAAATCAACAACTGAGAGCACGTTACCATTGAAGTGCCAATAAATATTAAAAATGTAATAATATCAGTTCTGATAAACTCGCAATGATATCACCATATGGAAGAAGAAAGTGACTAAAGAAGCAGAATTTACAAAAAACTTGAGCTCTGTCTAATCTTTCATTTCCACGGCTGAGCACCCGTAGTATATTATTAATGAGAGTGCTTTTCCCAGCTCCTTTAGGCCCAACTAGCAGAAGTGTTGTAACAATTGGAATTTCGTAATGATTTCTGTTTATACCACCAGTCTCAATAAGCCAAGCCCCAGGTCTGTATCTGCAAGTTCATTAGATGTGAAGAACAAATATATCAAGTAGTCAACACGTGTGTTACAAAGAAAAATACTAAAACCAGCAACGAAGGACCTAACATTTTCGGCCCACAAAACACTCTCCATGTTTTTGGACTTCTAAGCAGATTTGATCATTTCCAACAGCAATTCAAGCAACGAAAGATAATAGGGAACAAAGAATGCTCCAGATTGACCAAGTCTGATGAAAATGTCAGAGTTCAGAAAAACCTTAAGAGCCTTTCTTTTTCATCTTGAATTCTGTCATAACGCATTTTTTGCATGGCAGTCTTCTGAGTGATCTTCCGACGCATCTCTGCTCTCCGGTGCTCCTCTCTTGAATGACCTTCTAATCCATGGAGAAATGGTAGTTGGTTCAAAGTAATGTCTTCCAGTGCAGATGTATTTTCTTGGTGATTTTCAAATTGCTCATCTTCTGTGCTTGATTTCCTGCTAACTTTGTCAGCCCTGGGATGGACAACAAGGTCAATTCAGTCTCACTGATAAACCTAATAAAACATCTTAAATAAAGCTGAATACTTCTAGATTCCAGATTGGTAAAAAGCAATTTTTCAGTTTAAGAGGCCATAACAAAGGTGGTTTATTATGTTAAGGCACTCTCCCCAGCTCATGTCTAGATCATTCGGAATTTTAACTTTATAAAATAACTAGAAGAAAAGGTTAAATCTACAAAAATAATCTACTAGAAAAGTCATCTTTGAGTTCCTTCTTCTGAAAATTTACCTGTCTTTGTTCTTCCTTTCAAAATCTAATTCATCACTGCCATCTGCATCCTTTAACTTCATTGTCCAATTAGCAACTTCATGGTTCTTACAAATGCAATCTTTGGGTAATGTTTGGATTGAGGCTTCACAGGAATTTGGGAAGCTTTCTCCTGTGACAATTATATTCTGAATTTCCAATTCCCCACTAACTTGTACCTTATTTAACTGTCCTCTAGCTGGCATGCTCAGGAGGAGTTTTGCAGTTTCTGGGCAGCTTTCGTCAATGACAATTTCACTTTGAACTTCCAATTTTCCCCTAACTTGCACCTTATTGACTTGTCCACTGACTGGCATAAACAAGAGGGCCTTTGGGGCTTTCTGGTAGCTTTCATCAATTTCACAGTTTTCGTCAATTTTATTCTGAACTTCCAGTACACCACTAACTTGAACCCTAGACAAACTAATCCATGGAAGTGAAGAACCCGGTTCAGAATGCAGATCTACTGATTCGATCCCAGTCTGATTGCTCTCTTCGGCAGACCATGATAGCTCTTCAAGTTAAAAAACAGTAATATAAGTTCAGATTTCAATCCCAATCAGAAAAGTAATTTCAAAAATTGCATAACGAGAATTCCAGGTTTTCCCATTGACATTCTAATGCTGTTACAATTAATTTATGTAAATCCCCTTGGCAAATTTTATACAAATGCACATTCCCAAGAGAGATGTTTTTTCCTCTGTATAGGAACCTAATTCCATCCATTGAGTCCATGGGGTCTGATCCAGAGGACTGCCAAGGAAGAATTCCCTTGCTCATGTGAATGGGAATATCACCAAGCATGATACAAGAGGGTAACATTTCTGAAAGAAACAGCCATGAAATGGTTTCGGGCCAAAAATGGTATCCAAACCAGACAATATTCCTTTTTGGATGGCTAGGAGAATGTAGAGAGCATGCCAGATGACTCAGTCCCTGCCCATCGGCCTGTGGACGAACGTAGACTAGTGTCTCTGGCTCAGTGAATACTTGCCTAGTGCATCAAATTAAGCAGAAGACATGGACTTCGATCTGATTTCGATTGTTAAGTTATTGCCTACTAGGCAGAGAACTCTAGCCCATTTGGATTTTATATATTTACAATCAACATGGATTAGTCAATTTTGTCATTTGAGAGTTGACATCATATGTAATATAGTATATCTTTTTGGAGTTCACGCCCTGAGTTTTGAATCTTTATTGTAGTGTCTAAATCTAATGCGCATTCACAATTTCACATTATGAAATAAATCACAGATGGTCTTGCCTTGACAGGCCAACTGGCCCACAAAGGGTGATGCTATGCACATGCCTCAAGAGGATTGAAATTTGAAACCCTAGTGGGCAGACTGAAATGCCACTGCCCTCGGCATTGGACCACAACTTCGTTGGCAAATATCATAATTTTTTTATTGGCATTTGTCTGATTTTTTTCGAATTTTGTGTGCCTAAGGCAAAATCACATGACCTGGACTCGACAATGACTTACAAACCCAAAGTGGAGAGTCAACTCAGAGACTCAGCAAAACTCCGCAATATCTCAGCTTAGTAAAAAAACAGGGAACATAAACTCAATAAAACTCAGCAAACTTATTGACCAAAAGTGAATCTGATCGATTTTGACCAGGAGTACTGACTCAACTAGCCAACTCTGAGAGCAGAGGCAACTCGGGATTGCTCACGGACTTATAAGGAGTCTTGTTTATATGACCAAGGGGTAATGACTACGACCTAAGGACCCTAGGTTCTATAAAGCACCATTTCTTATACCCGAAACCCTGTGACTCACGTTTATTGTTCCATTTCCTGTGTCCTGTTTCCGGTAACATAGCTCCCAATTTTTGGAGCAGACAGGCCTACTCAAGCTGACTCTGATAAAATTCTTCGGCAGACGAAGATTGCTATACAATCTAAAAGATAATACCATGTGTTCATAGTACTATCCCAACCGTAAAAGTGAATTCAAAAACTTAAAGGCCTGCAATGAATTTTTGTGTTTTTCAGCATGCAGCTATGAAATAGAACATCAAATTATGTACAGCACATACGCAATCTATGTACCGATCAGCTAATAACGAAAATTAGTACACTGAGAGAAGTGAAGGGCATTCTACAGCCTGGGTGAGGATCGGGGTGTGATGCATCAACTCTTCATGTTTGTCTCCCTAAAGGTGCATTGAATTTGCACAATCCCATCCAAACCCATGTCTGATATTCACCTTCGAGGCTGTGAACCTTGAGGATAAATATATCCATAGAGGCCTCAACTTATGAGCTTCGTAACCTCAGAGGTGCATGTGAGATCCGGGTTTAGATGAGTCTGTGTTAGTTTATAAAATATTTGAGCTGGATGAAGATCAGGGATGAAGCATAACTCCATGTTTATTAGGCACCCAGGCTCTCACCATGGTTTAGGAAGTTCACACTAACAACCCAACTACCTCTGGGAATCCAAAGGATCAAAATCGCTCACAGACAGATAATCGAAAAATCAGAATTAATAAACATGAAATTAACTATTGAATGCAAGCACTGCTTACTTGAATTTGTCTCGTCCGATGAATCAGAAACATAAATCATGGGGTCACGGCCACCACCCATCTCTGTAATTGAGTTTCTCTCCACCTAATGGACTATAAAGAATCAGAACTTTGATATAAAAGAGGAGAAAATATACCAAACATGCCTACATGGAACAATCTGACAAAGTTCTCAACCTGGGCAGTAATCATTTTTCTGATATTGCATCTTAATCCAACAAATTCCTTCAGAGATTCGACCCTCTAAATTCAAAATTCTGAAATGGGTTCTTCCAAATTCACTACACAATGTTTATAATTGAAATAAAACGTATACTCAAGGGTGCAGCAATGAGAATTTTGTTGGGCTCATGAAAT
Organism: Picea mariana; assembly: GCA_032191745.1. Taxonomy (NCBI): domain Eukaryota; kingdom Viridiplantae; phylum Streptophyta; class Pinopsida; order Pinales; family Pinaceae; genus Picea; species Picea mariana. The sequence goes on along the minus strand of JASDQU011440656.1, from coordinate 447 downwards.
TTCATGAAAATGGGCAGAAATTCAGTGAAAACTGTTACATACCTTACCTTTTGAAAAGATGAATGCAATTGTCTCGCTAGCAGGATGAAGAGAGGAAAAGTTGATACTTAGTCAGACAGTATTTTTTCAGGGAAGACACGGGAGTAACATAAAAGTTTGTCGTAAAATTTAAGCTAAAACGGCAGATATCTTAAGACGTGTCCGGTTAACCGCAATGTCTAGGCGATTTATTTGAGGAAGACAACTTTTGACGGGATACGCTTAAAATAGTATGGATAAAGAAAACTTCATACTGAAGTCAACACCAGTACTAGTAGTAGTATTATTTATTTATTATTATAATAAATAATATTAGATTTTTGTTGATTGAGATTTCTGGAACTGTGAAAATTATATTTATAAAAAATTAATAAAATGTGTAGTTGTAAATTATTTTTATTTTTTTTT
>JASDQU011440651.1:3090-23654 GCA_032191745.1 Picea mariana | reverse complement strand
ACATTTGCACCAGTAGCTAAATTGAATACTATCAGAATGTTAATTTCTTTAGCTACAAAGTACCATTGGAAGCTGCATCAGTTAGATGTTAAATCTGCATTTTTGAATGGTGAGTTAAAGGAAGAGATTTACCTTACTCAACCTGAAGGGTTTGTTGAAAAGGGGAAAGAACACTTAGTGTGTAAGTTAAAGAAAGCATTGTATGGACTAAAACAAGCACCTAGGTCATGGTATGACAATATAGACTCTTTCTTTCTTCAACAGGGTTTTATGCAGAGAAAAAGTGATCCAAATCTGTATACCAAATTTGATGAACAAGGGTATATAGTATTGATTTCATTATATGTTGTTGATTTAATAATTACAGGAAATGCGGAGAAGTTAATTGATGAAATCAAGGAGCAGTTATCAAAGATATTTGAAATGAAAGATCTTGGTTAGTTAGATTACTGCCTAGGTCTTGAAGTTTGGAGAAATGCAAGCTAAACTTTTGTTTGTCAGAGTAAGTATATCATAGAAATACTTAAGAGGTTTAAAATGGATCAGTGTAAGTCTTCTACTGTTCCCATGCAACATAATGTGAAACTTTCTTGTGATGATGGTTCGAAGGAGGTGAATGGCACTGTGTATAGACAGATGGTGGGTAGTTTGAATTATCTCACCACAATCGGACCTGATATTTCATATTCTGTGAGTGTGTTAAGTCAGTTCATGGCGAAACCTCATGAAATCCATTGGAATGTAGCAAAGGCAGTACTCAGGTATCTAAAAGGTACACTTGATTATGGTATTAAATATATTGATGCATCTGATGTTGAGTTGACAGGTTATTCAAATTCTTATTGGGATGGCAATCTGGATGATCGAAGATCAACCACTGGATATGCGTTCAGCATTGGATCCAGGGTTGTTTCATGGAGTAGTAAAAAGTCGCCTACTGTATCTTTGTCTTCTACTGAAGCAGAATATAAAGCCTTGTGTGCAGCAACTTGTGAAGTTGTTTGGTTAAGAAGACTTCTTCAAGATGTTGGATAAGAATGAAAGGAACCTACGATGATCAGATGTGATAATCAAAGTTCAATCAATATTGCAAAGAATTCAATTTTTCATGCAAGGACAAAGCATGTTGAAGCTCAGTTTCATTTTGTTCGAGAAAAGTTGCAGTCAAATGAAATAGCTCTTATGTATTGTAACACTAGTGAAAATGCTACTAATATTTTCACTAAGCCTCTTGGAAAGATTAAGTTTGAGTTGTTTAGGGAGATGTTAGGTGTAGAATTCAATCCATTCTCCATTAAGGGGGAGACTTGGAAATAATGGAGTAAGTGCCAATTGTAAGCACCAAATATAAGCTTCAGTTGTGAGAGTCATTTGTAGGCGTGTTAAGAGTCAGTTCATAGTTGAGAGTCTAGTTGTCTTTGGTTTGCATGTAACCAACTCGGTAGAGTCTTTTCCAATATAACGATGTAATCCATCTTCATTGAATAATACAGAAGTGAGCATAGCCTCACCGTGTTGTTTGTTTCACATATTTTAAGTGTATCAACGTGTTCGTATGCAATTGCCTGGAAGGCGTTGGCAGAGAATACTGAAAATTTGAGTAATTTGTGGAAGAGAATACTGAAAATTTGACAGAATTTGATCACATTTAAGTAAATTTCCTGCAAATCTGGCCTACAAAGTGATCAATCATACTGTGAAACCTTTCCCTAGAAAGTTTCTAGTATTTTTGTCTTGAACTTGCCCGCATTTTGTCCTCCGCGCAAGTTTTTGTGAATTTCTGGTAAATAATTCGGTTTGCCGCAAGGCATTTATAGAATTTGTTCTTATCACAGTAAAAGACGCATATTCTGGAACCTCGAGCAAATGTCTTCAAACAAAATTTGCTTGTTAGTCGCTTAACCGTGTAAAGAATCTACATTTTATCCTTGAAAATTATGCTTGGGGAATTTGCTTCTTGAAGAAGAGTCGAGGAGTTGTAGGCTGAAGATAATCGCCTTTCCGCATAGAGGAAGAGAATTCTGTGTGAAGGAAAGTCACCAGAAAAGGCATTGTTGCAAGGCCCAATTGATCATATTCTAGAGAAATTTGTGTGAGAATTTATTGTTGTTTGAAACTTGCAAAAGGAAGTGTCATTGACATGAGCCTGTGCGCTAAGGAGAGACGTGATCGCTGCTATTGTTGAGCCAATTTGTACACAGAATCAATTGTTTGTGAACCCGACATGAACTCCTGTGTCAGTGGTGAGAGGAGGCTGAGATCTAGATCTGTGCAAAGTAAAGCTATCGTTGCTGCCGCCATTTTACATTGAAGAAAAGACTACAGAACAACTACAGAATTGTTGATCGATCTTTTGGTGGGTGTTCTGCTGAGCGCCATGGCCTCCACATCTAAGTTCCTTTTACTGTTCTGATAGCGTTTATGTTTTGAAATACATTTTATAATAATATAATGTTGGTATCAATACTAACACACATGATGCCCACTCAATACATTTCTCCCTCTGCAATGCATATTATAATAATATAATGTTTGGTATCAATACTAACACACATGATGCCCACTCAATACATTTCTCGCTCTGCAATGCATATTATAATAATATAATGTTAAGTATCAATACTAACACACATTTCTCCCTCTGCAATTAAGTGACATGTATTCCTTTAAGAAACCTTTGGAGTGACTTGTACTCCTTTAAGAAACCTTTGGAGTGACTGTGCCTAAGATAAAAGAGTTGTCATAGCACCCTCATTAAAAAAATAGACAAGTAGGTATGTGATTTTTATCTTCTTAGAGATTACGAGAAAACTTTGGAGTGACAGTGCACCCAAGATAAAGGAGCTTTCGTAGCCCCTTCATCGGAAAAATAGACAAGTAGGTATGTGATCTTTATCTTCTTAGAGATTACGTAGATGTGGATGTGGTCCGTTGTTCCAATTAGTACAAATTTATGACTGCATCAATTGATTTGTGTTTGTGAAAGTATGCATTGAACTTATGACATCACAAATTTGTGGTCTTGAGAATCGATCTGTAGCTGCTACTGGTAGACCTGAGTAGATTGCAGAGTGTGTACATGGTTTGACATGAGCACTCTAATTTATTGCTAATCTCTACAAAGGAATGAAGATGCAGACACGGTTCTTGTACTTATCATGGTGCAAACAAAGGGAAACGATTTGTTGTTAGAGGAAGTGCTTGGTTCCCTACATGGAGGTGTTATAGCGAAGTGAGGTGTACGTGCCCATTCTGTCGGACTCACACAACCTCCAATCTAAGAAAGAGAAGGAAGAAGATAAAAGGAGAATGCACCACGGGTAAGCAAAGGAAAATTAGATAGCTCCGGAGAGAGCTGAAATAGATGAGGAGAAAGAATCAGCAAGAAGAGTCATTTTATTTTGCAGATCGGTATGATGTGTTTCTAGTTGTAGATGAATAACCAATGCTTGAGGATCAGAATGCAGTGTTGGACCAGATCAATGAAGACCATGAAGAAATCAATGATGAATTTGATGAAGTATATAAAATATTGATGCCAAATTTGTCATTCTTCTTAGGTATAAATTATGAACCTTGGGCAAATGAAATGAAAAAATTACTATGGTTAGTAGATTTATTGCATTATGATCATGAAGGTTGTGTCAATTTCTATGATAAGAGAAGAGGTGCAATAGCATTACAACTTTTATATCAGCAGTGGATGAAAATATTTTATCTAGTATTTTGCGTGAATTTGGTGAAATACCTAATGCAAAAATATTTTGGGATATTCTTGAAATGAAGAAGTGGAGTGAGAATGTTGAAGTTCATGACGACGTTATTGATGAAAATGATGATAGTGTTGAAAGCTTTGTAACTAAAATATCAACTGAAAATGGTAGCATTGAAATTGCAATGATTAATGAAGAAAGTGTGTCTCACAGTAAAGTCGCATGTCATAGTAAGGAAATTCCCTATGAAATGGTATTTAGTGATGTGGTGAATTCAAACGAGATTGATGATGGAGATGAATGTGTAACTGTTGATGGACCCCTGTGTGAATCTTTGGTAAATTTAGTCAAATTTGATGAAAACTATTCATCTCATGAAGAGTGGTCAATTCTTATGCATGAGAAACATCTTATTGATGAGCTATTGTTTGGTGAGAAGAAAATCTCATTTGCATACACAGACCAAATGAAAGACAAACTGATAGATCATGATAAAGAGGTTGAAGACATGAAACAACCAATTATGATAGCAATTGAAGTTGAAAATGAAGATTATTATGCGACATCATAGGCAAGGAAGAAAGACGAAGAAAGAAAAACTCTCTTAGAAGAGCAAAATGAAAAGAACCAGTATAGTTCTTCTTGTGATTTTTCATATGATTGTAACAATGTTTTTGAGTGTGCAGGTTTACAAGAAAACAATTCATTTTCAATAGTGAATGATTATGAAGAAAACATGGAAGAAAATGAAAATATTGATGAAGAAAATATTGAGTCAATTTTTTTGGTGTGGAGCCCAGAAGAAATCAAGTATTATTATGAATTGATGTTGAAATAGTCCATTGAGCAAGATATTGATGATTGTATCCCAAAAGGAAAGCAACACAAGTATGAGAAGTTGGAAGAATTTGCAAGCATTAAAGACAAATGCTTCCAAAAATCTGCAGAAGTGTTGAGGACAAAGAACAATAGTCAGCTGCCAAGTTCCAAAATGAAAAAGAACAAAGCCAAGAGGAAACTGAAGCATAACAGAGTCAAGATGAAACATATTTGGAGCATCAAGCCAAGGAAGAAGCTCCATATTCATCACTATCTGACAACAAGAAAGGTCAAAATGAAATTGGTAGAGTCCAGTTGTAAGCCTAGCTGAGACTCAGATCAGCATGCATGTTACTTATGTTAGGCATTTGTATTGTAGACAATCCATTTCTCCATTAAAGGGGAGACATAGAAATAATGGAGATTAGTTGTGTACTCCTCTAAACTGAATAATGGTTCCAACTGTCTAAACCAAATATCATCATATATATGTACGTCTCATTCATTTAATAAATATGCAGTGTGGCTTTGTCTTTAATGGCCTCTAGGTGTTGTCTCGCCTGAGAGCAGTCGATTCCATTTCATTACTCCAGTTTTCAAGTGTAACTTACTTTTGATTGTTCACCAGTTTCACAAGATTTTGATTTGCAAGATCTATTAAGATTGTGTAAGCCTCTGGTCAGTCCACCCCATGAATATAAACCCCCAAATCTAACAATAGATCAGCGGAGATATTCCTGGCCTCTTGAAATATTCCCATATCCAAAAAGCATTCTCGCACTTCTCTTTTCAAGTTATGTATGCATGTTACCATGACTGTTAGTGCCTTTTCATGACCATCGGATATTGGTTGTCCTTCATAAAGTTTGTCCTTCACAATCATCCATACTTCATGGGGTTGTTCAAATAGAAACCTTCCAATCACCTGAAGAATCAGCGGTAATCCATCGGATTTTGTTGTTACCTGTAATGGAAGTGTTGCCAATTGGTATGCATCATTAATAGGCTAACTTCAACATATGCTAATGGTCGATTACAAACAAGGTCCATTGCCATTGTACAATCAATGTGTACTGATTTAAAGTAGAAGGAACAAGTATATCTTTGACTAGGTGGTTTTCTCGTTCTGGAATGGATCCTTGATCAAATGCAAAATGGTTGAAAAGGGACACAGCATCTGATACTGCCAAAAACTATATTTATATTGTTGATCAGCTCTAACAATTCATTTGTTTCTAGTTGTAATGAGAGTCTTGTACCCTTTTCCTTTAAACAACAGTTTATCAAGGTCATCCTTTAGCCAGACATCATCCAATACCACCAATGTTGATTGAGGTTCCTTTGGACAAAGATTTTCCTGCAATTGTCTACGTGCATCTTTGATTTCACGAAATTTAGATGTTTTCTCGCGAACAATCTGGATCCACATGCTACGCAGACTTTCTATGATATTCAGGGACTATGAAACTGTTTCAAAAACTATCCTCCCTTTAAAATGATATGTAAAGCAAGAGTGAAAACATATAAACATGATCAACGGAAATAATTTTGTAGAACAATTGAATGTCTTTCGTAGACATCGTGAATGAGTTATAACAATATAGTTTGTGACATACCATGTTTTGGAAAATGGATCATTGGTACAAGAAGAACATAGAATTAAATAACGGAAACACTACTCACTTTTTACACATTTTCCAAGAAAGTAAGATTGAATAATTAGGGTGAGTTTTTTCTGAAAAAATGATAAGTTCAATTTAAAATATGTAAAATTGCAATTTCACCAACAATTATATAGAGAGAATCTAGTGATGTTGATGGTTTCCTAAAAAAATCCAAAAGTAGAATGTTTAGATTAGTTTTTGGGTGAGTGTTTTCTTAAAAATGATTAGGGTAATTTAAAAGATGCAAAATTGCAATTTCACCAACAATTATATTGAGAGATTCTAGTGATAGTTTCCTAAAAAAATCCAAAAGTAGAATGTTTAGACTAGTCTAAACATTTTACTTTTTGGACTTTTTCATGTAACCATCACTGGAGTCTCTTCTACTTTTTGGATATTTTGGCCCCTATGAAATTTTTGGTGAAATTGCAATCTAGGGTTGCTTGAATTGTGTTTTTGAATGCATAAATGGATTCAGCATTTTTGAATGCATAGATGGATTGTTTTCCCTAAAAAATTTCATATCGCACCCAAAATATGCAATCACAACATTTAATATTTGCAAGCAAATGTTTAGACTTGTCCTTGTTTATGCAGTGGTATAAACATTCTACATTTTGAACATTTTTCTAGCATATTTTTCCGACTAGTTTTGTCCAAAATCTGGCAAAAAATGTAAAAGAATTGTTGGAATTGCAAATATTAGTTGTTGAGATTGCATATTCTAGGTGCGGTAGGGGGGGGGGAGGAAAATGGAGGCAACTGATTGGGCGGGCGACTGGTTTGAAAATGTAGGCACTGGATTGATCGAGGTCGGGCCTAGACATCTGATTACCTGGGCAGCTTAGATCTTATTATCTTATAGTCAAGACTTACCGACACTCCCAAACTAGTGCTTCTCTCTGTTTTTCATGTTTATCCTCGTCCTTATATTGGATCTAGAAAGGTCATTCCTTTACCTGTCAGGCTTTCCTGTCATCTAGCCTCACCACAGACTACAAACATATCTCTCGGGGGTCTGATGTTCCTGTCGGACTCTCCTGTCAACTAGTCTCACTACAGACAACAGACATCTAGCTCAGGGGCTTGATATCTTTTGCTACTTTACAAACCATTTACTCTCTGTCTTCGCACTAACCCCGAATTTTTCTTGGAACAGGCAGGGACCATCTGGAAAATGTCAGGACATCCCTGTCACTCCTCCCACTACAACAGCAGCCTTTTCCCTTTGTGGAATCAGCAGCCTCTTACATGGAGACTCTAAACACAGACGCTACTGAAAGGCTAAATGGGGACCCCTAGGACCACCCGGACATCATTGCTTCTATCGACGAGATGATCAGCAACCACTACCAACAAGACAAGCGCACACCAGTCTCCAGGTTTCCTGCGCCAGGCTCTACTCTCCACACATCTATCGTGGGAGACACTCTACCGAAGTCTTTACCCGAGCTAGATCCATAAAAGCCTTGCACGTACTATAGGAACAGTGGGAACCCCCAAAAGACTAGCTTCCACTCTAGCCGACCCCCTCCCAACAAACATAAGCCTCAGAGGGTCTGGAAACCAAAAAAGACTCATCCAAAACTTGTCTTGGGCATGGATGTTGGACTGACGGAGGCCTGAAACCTGGCACTCTGTGCCCTAGTTGGCAGATTAGCCTACAAATACAAATGCAACCTGATCTTGGACGATTGGATTGCAGACTCCTGGAAGCCTGTTCTAGGATATATTCCTAGGGTACTCCATCTATAACATGGGTGGTTTGGCTTCATTTTCAGGACGCCTGAGGATTATGTCCACATACTGGATATGTTCTGGGCGGTTGGCAATGGAAGCCTCATGCTAAAGAGATGGAGACTCGGCTTCAATCCATCAACTGAGTATTTCTCCTACAAACATCTCCGGGTTCTTTTACCTGGCCTTCCTCTACAACTCTGGAACCAACAGGCCCTTGAGCTCATCGGATCTTCTTTGGGTCGTTTTTTAACTATGGACACAGCCTCTATGGCTTCAACTGATAGAAAAATGGAAAAAATCATGGTTGAACTAGATATCCATGCAGGACTTTCGGAGGTCCTGAACATCGATTGGAGAGGACATCAAATCGCCCAAAGACTTGACTACCTGGGGATCCCGTTCAGATGCTTGTTTTGCCGCAGAACTGGCCACCTGAGACGGGACTGCTTCAAATACCCTCCTATTGAACCAGAGGATGATTTTTCGGAGGAGGTAGGCTTCAATGGCTACGACACACAGTCAGAAGCATCTGCAAGGGAGTCTCCACCACAACAGCGAGCACTGAACATTGATTTACAAGACGACACAATGGTGAGTAAAATAAAGTTTTTTTGTCCCTTGCTTTACAGATCTCTTTCTGCCTGGGAGAGAATCTCGATAAACTCACAGGCCTCAACCTCCCTGCAACTGGATCCTGCTATTGATCCCACAAACACTGCACCTACGCTCCCTATCCCTTCTCAGTTAGGAGCTTTGGCCCCCCCAAATCCGCCACTAGGGCCGCTTGGGCCTACTCTAGCCCACTCTTCCCCCCCCTCGCATAACCCCTCCCCACTCAATGATCACACTCTTACACAACACATTGCCGACTCAGAACTCCTGGTAAGAGAACACACCCCCCCCCTGGCTACACAGAACATCCTTTTTCGGCACGGGTTTTGGACGAAATGCTACTCACCAATGTACCTGTGCCCCCTCTACCTTTTGATTCCCTCCCAATACTGTTGTACCTTGGCAAGCTACTCATCCCACCCTCGACCTCCATGGACAATAAGCCATCGACCTCAGGTGTGAAACTGCAACCAGATACAGCTCCCTCTTGGTCCAGAGGTTTGGGAACAGAGCTCTCACCCCTCAAAACTCGCAGTGCAAGGAAAAAGGCAATTGTTGAGGAATCAAGCACAGCCTCTCAAATTACTGAACAAAATAACCGGGCACTTAGAGGAATAAAAGCCCAAGCACGGGCAAAATCATGATAATTATCTCCCTCAACATCAAAGGAGTTGGAGGACTCCTGAAACCAGCCTCCCTGAGACGTCTCCTCGACAAAATCAGACCGACGGTTCTTCTTCTACAAGAAACGCTGGTGAAAGCCGAAGATGCAAGAAGTTTCCTTTCCACCCTCAGACCTGACTGGATGGTCTGCGTGGCTAACTCTATTGGCAATTCAGGCAGACTCCTGGCAGCCTGGGATCCATTACATTTTGACTTCACTCCGATGCTCAGTCCAGGCGGAATCCTTCTAACCAGCACCTGCTTTGAACTCAACACCTCCTTGACCCTGCTCAATACTTATGGCCCCTGCCTGGACCGCAGACTATTTTGGGAGAAGCTCGACAGCCTTGGTCCTCTAGCCATAAAAGACATCATCATTGCCGGAGATATAAACTTCACACTCAGCATAAAGGATATCTGGGGTGACATAGCAAAGAAAGACCCACTAGCGACTTTTATATCATCTCTTCTCACAAAAAATGCACTTGTGGATCTGGAACCAGTCGAACACTTGCCCACTTGGCGTAATGGGAGATCGGGCTCCTCCGGTATTGAAAAATGCCTTGATCGATTCCTGATATCAGAAGAACTGCTTAATCCAACACACAGGGCTCAGGCCTGGGTTGACCTGCCCTACCTTTCTGATCATACCCCTATCTGCCTTCAGATTGGAAAAGGGAATTTGGGAAGGAGCTACCCCTTCAAGTTCAACATGGCATGGTTGTTGGAGCCCGCCTTCGACTTGATGGTTAAAATGGTATGGACTGACTCGTCCCACTCCCTACCTGGGGATGCACAGGGAACCTTAGTTAGAAAAATACACAGTCTAAAACAAAACACAATCAGCTGGCTGAAACAAAAAAAAGCACAAGAGACATCCAATCTGAAGAGTCTCGAACAACAATTATCCTTTTTACATAGAAAAAAAGAACGGACCGACCAGAAGACTGATACTGCAGAAATTATACATTCTTTAGAGGCTAACAAAGCGCACATTCTCCAGGCAGAAGAGGACAGATGGTGGCTAAAAAGTAGAGCGCTCTGGCTCACTAGTGGTGATAGCAACACCCGTTTCTTCCACCGTTTTGCCAGCCACCGCAGAAATAAAAAGCTCATTTGGGATATAGAGGATGAAGATGGAAACATTGCACACAGGATAGAAGACATCAAGAAAGTGGCATACACACACTTCAAGACTTTTTTTCAAGAAGATCCACACATCTCCATACAGGATCAGATAGTCATAGCCCAACTTTTCCCACAGATGGTCACCGATGAGGAAGCGAGAGCATTGGAAGCCCCTTGCACAAAAGAGGAAATCTACCAGGTTTTAAAAGGTTTTAAAAGAGAAAAAATTCTCAGTCCCAATGGATGGACTGTGGAACTCTACCTTCACTTTTTCGAATTAATGGGACAAGATCTGCTGGAGGCAATCGAGGATTCGAGAACCAGAGGGTTGGTAAACAACACATTTATCACCCTGATTCCAAAACAGAACCTTCCCCGACAATTCTTGGATTATCGACCGATCTCGCTGTGTAATCTCAGCTACAAGATTATAACAAAGATCATTGCAAATAGGATCCGCCCTCTACTCTCCCGGGCACTGGCAGAGGAGCATCTTGGTTTTCTCAAGGGAAGACAAATCCTTGATGCTATAGGCACCACACAGGAGTGTTTACACAGCATAAAAACAAAAAACATACCTGCCATCCTCCTTAAATTGGACCTCAAACAGGCCTTCGACTGTATTAACTGGAACTTTCTACATCTCATCCTTCTCTAGTGTGGATTTGGGGCAGCCACTACAAACTGGATGATGGGTTTCATATCCACAGCTACTCTGGCAGTTTTAATAAATGGCGAGGCTTCCAAAGCATTCCACAGCGAAAGAGGACTCCAAAAGGGATGTCCCCTATCACCCCTACTCTTCATTTTGGTCTTAGAAAGCCTCAGCATCTTATTAAAAAGAAGTAAATTAGCTAGCAAACTTACGGGAATCAGAGCATCTAGACTGACTCAAATTTTGCATCTACTTTTTGTAGATGACGTGATTATTATGACATCGGACTCATTGTCTGAATGGACAGAAATTTTAAATGTGATAAATGTTTTCTGCTCTGTTACAGGACTAAAAATAAATTTGCAGAAGTCAATGTTCTTGGCCACAGGTGCAAGGGAAACGATCCTGTCGGAGCTAAAAACTCTATTCGGCATTTATTTTCGAGACCTGGAGGCGGGATTCAACTATCTTGGTTACTATATCAAACCATCTAGCTACAAAGCTAAGGACTGGAGCTGGTTATATGAAAAGTTTGAACGCAGAATTCAACACTGGTGTAACAGATGCTTATCAATGGGTGGCAGATACATTTTGATCAAGGCAGTCCTGGAAAGCCTCCCGGTGTATTGGATGGCTCTGGCACACATTCCACAATCTGTGATAAAGAAACTCTGTCAGCTGATCTTTTCCTTTCTATGGAATGGCAGCAAGCAAAGTAGAGGATTACATCTCTGTGGGTGGGAAACCCTCTCAAAGCCAAAAGCTTTAGGGGGCTGGGGACTGAGGAATTTGCACCTTTCCTACCTTGATCTCTCGGTAATACACTTTGGCGCATCCTGATGGTACCTGGCATTTTGAACAAACTTATAAAAGACAAATATCTCTCCCACCTGCCAGTCCACTCCTGGCTCAGATCCACCACTTTTACTCCACAGGGGGGCTCACAAACGTGGAAGCACCTTCTAAAATCACTTCCAATTCTCCTTCATTGGATAGCGTGGCTTCCTGGCACTAGAACTGCTATTGAAATCGGCAAAGATGATATCCTCGGCATGGGTGTAAAGGCCTTGCTCTCTCCTAGATTGCTGGAGCGCCTGCATATTTTAGGCTTACATTATCTCTTTCATTTAAAATCCCCTCACAACAGAAATTCACTTGGCGAATCCTGGGTCACTAGCTCCTTGATGTATCTAGACAGAGAGCTCTCGACTGAATGGAACAGTTACACATATCATCTAAATGAAGCTGGCATTCACCTACAGGAGAGACTTGACACTCTCATCTGGATGGGAGGTGATAAATCTGGGGTCATATCTGTCAGGAACATCTACAAAGCGTTGGCAGAGGCTTCCTGGCCCAATCGGGATCAGACCTGGTGCACCCAGCTGTGGAAGTGGAACTGTCCACTGAAACTCAAATTATTTACTTGGCTATTGACGGAGAATAAAATCCTAGTCTGGTATATCCTTCAGATTCGGGGCTGGTCAGGCCCAAACCGCTGCATTCTGTGCAAGGAGGACATTGAAACTTCACACCACCTCTTCGTGAGCTACCACTTTACTCGGTAAGTTTGGCAACAGGTCAAAGCATCTCTAAAACTAGCCGAATAGTGGCTTGGGCCAATGACGTTCTCTTGCTTTAATTCTTGGTTCACAAGACAACAGCTTTACCCCTCTCTACCAGGCACCATCTGTTGGAATGTTTGGTTGACAAGAAACGCATCCATCTTTGATGATAAACCCCCTTCGGTTAACTTGGTGACAAAACTCATTCTATCAGCTGCCAACCGACCCTCTATCCCCACCATTGCTCAGAAACTCTGCAGATCCTCTAAAACTCTTCCCTTTGACAAAGCCATCGCCTGGTTCGATGGAGCAGCACAATTAGATGGATCTCTTTGCGGGGCGGGAGGCCATATTATCATCAACTCTCACACTTTCTACAGATGGACACTCAACGGCGGAAAAGGCACCAATACCAAAGCTGAACTATTGGGGGAATGGGCTTCCCTTATCCTGGCTCAAAGGCTGAACATCGAAGTCTTGCTACTTCTCGAAGACTCTAAAGTCATAATCGACTGGATAAATGACAAGGTTGAACTCCGATCAGCAGCTCTGGAATGCTGGAAAGAGAGAACCATCGAAGCTAAAAGACTCATCAAGAACCTCTCTGCCTCTCACATCTACAGAGAAGACAATGTCATTGCGGACCACCTTTCAAAATTGGCTTTATCCCGACCTCTCAGTCTCATAACATTCGCCCGATGGGAGGATGGCAATGAGGGCCCCTCAACTCATCTCAAAATCTGATGTAGAAGACTCTAGGTCATGAAAACTTAATTCTGGAACAACTTCACTGTTTTGCATCAGAATCTTGGGCTATTTCGGCGATATCATTGGAATAGATATAAAAAAGGTAGATTAAAATGGATTTTAAAACAGGCTGCGTGCTGCCAACAGTACACCTACCAGTGATATCTTGTAACAGAGCACATTTTGACAGCTTATTATGGTATTTCTTTGACAACCTGCAAGCTACTTTATGCATATTTTACACAGGTTTGCGAGCTGATATAAGCATTTCTTCATAGGTCTCCGTTTGATGGCAACTGAACCGATGCTATGTAAAAAATTTATATACTTTTGAATATAAAAGAGTAACTTTCATCATGGAAAACAAAGGTGCGGTAGGGGTTTTTTAGGGCATTAAACTCATTTATGCGTTCAAAAATGTAATTTAAGCAATCTATTAAAAAATGCAATTTCACCAAGAAGTGGTCTAAACATTCTACTATTTGAACCTTTTCTAGGCATATTTTTCCAACCAGTTTTGCCCAAAATCTAGCCAAAATTTTAGAAGAATTGTTGGAATTGCAAATATTAATGTTGAGATTGAATATTATGAGTGTAATAGGGATTTTTTAGGACACCAACCATTTCATAATAGGATTCAGGGAATGATTACCAAAAAAAATCCAAAAAATCTTATTTGCCTGACAATACTCACTTGTCATATTGTCCTAAGATGTTTCACGATGGAGGATAAAAATATGCCAAAATGGCACTTTCAGTGATTTTAACCTTCTTTCCATGCCTTGGACAATTTTTCTCCCTATATCACAAAAATGGACAACCATCCTTACTCAAGTATCTGAATCATGATTTGAAAGTTACTAAGTGTTACTTCAATCATGTTGATTCATAAATTGTGGGATTATAACCTATCCATTTCATCAACACGAATATCTATGAAGTTTAAATTCTTAACGTATCTATGCCTCAACATGTTGAGTGCAGGTTCCTTATGCTTTGTCTAGATTGGTTACAAGCTACGTATGTTTGCAAAAGGTTCCAAGGCCAATGCCTAACTACAAAGATAATTCAATTGTGTCCTTAAGCTTATGCCACTATACACAAATAACACTCTGTCAACCACATTAAGTTCTACTTGTCGATTGAGTGTTATACTTTGCACATACTCCCTTCCTTATTAAACATAAAATGCTCATACTCCAATTTAAACACATATTTAGTTTTAATGTCAAAGCATAAACAAGGCACTCCTACATCATATGTCTAAACTTACAATTACTTGAATAAAATCCCACACACTGATCACACTAGTCGACAAAAGGATGAATTCTCACTCAAACCAAGACTATGGGACAATACCCAATCACATCACTCGGTGAAAGGGGTTTTGCAACCTGTGGGGAGGATCGGTGACTTGCTTGAGAGAGAGAGGATGGATGGGAAGGATGTATGGCCCGTAGAAGAGAGTCATCACTCAACCAATAGTGACATAATAGTGTACGACCTATGGAGAGAGATAAGACACCAGCCAATGATTATATTTCAGTCTAGAGTGATTGTATGACATGTGGGAAGCTAGAAAGCACTAGCCAACAAGGAAATTTCGGTCTAGAGAGGGAGTATGACCTATGGATAAGTGAAAAACACACAACCAATAGATGAATTGTGGCCCAGTGAGGGAGTACAACCTTTGAGGGCAGTGAAAACATGGCCAACAAAACAAAATTTAGCTCAGGGAGTGAAATGGTGACTTGTGGGAGAGAGAAATACTCCAATAGCCATGAAAAGACTAAAATAGCAACTTTCTATACATTTGTAACAGCTCCAAAATGTGAACCATTAACCTCCCATCTATAACATACCCGACCTATAACAGCAGTGTGCTCCATCGCAGTAGCAACGTGTTCGTATGCAATTTCCTGGAAGGCGTTGGCAGAGAATACTAAAAATTTGAGTAATTTGTGGAAGAGAATACTGAAAATTTGACAGAATTTGATCACATTTAAGCAGAGTTCCTGCAAATCTGGCCTACAAAGTGATAAATCATACTGTGAAACCTTTCCCTAGAAAGTTTCTGGTATTTTTGTCTTGAACTTGCCTGCATTTTGTCCTTCGCGCAAGTTTTTGTGAATTTCTGGTAAATAATTTGGTTTGCCACGAGGCATTTATAGAATTTGTTCTTATCATAGTAAAAGACGCATATTCTGGAACCTCGAGCAAATGTCTTCAAACAAAATTTGCTTTTTAGTCGGTTAACCATGTAAAGAATCTACATTTTATCCTTGAAAATTCGGCTTGGGGAATTTGCTTCTTGAAGAAGAGTCGAGGAGTTGTAGGCTGAAGATAATCGCCTTTCCGCACAGAGGAAGAGAATTCTGTGTGAAGGAAAGTCACCAGAAAAGGAACTGCTTCAAGGTGAAATTGATCATATTCTAGAGAAATTTGTGTGAGAATTTATTGTCGTTTGAAACTTGCAAAAGGAAGCGTCATTGACATGAGCTTATGCGCTAAGGAGAGACGTGATTGTTTCTATTGTTGAGCCAGTTTGTACACAGAATCAATTGTTGGTGAACCCGACATGAACTCCTGCGTTGGTGGTGAGAGGAAGCTGAGATCTAGATCTGTGCAAAGTAATTTCTTCCATTGGTTGATCTTCGATCATCCGGATTGCCAGCCCAATCAGAATCTGAGTAACCTGTCAAATCAACATCAGATGCATCAGTATATTTAATACCATAATCAAGTGTTCCTTTCAGATACCTGAGTACCGCCTTTGTTGCATTCCAATGGCTTTCTAGAGGTTTCGCCATAAACTGACTTAACACACTCACAGAATATGCAATATCAGGTCTTGTTGTGGTGAGATAATTCAAACTACCCACCATATGTCTATACAATGTGGCATTCACCTCCTTCGAACCATCATCACAAGAAAGTTTCACATTCTGTTGCATGGGAACAATAGAAGATTTACACTGATCCATTTTAAATCTCTTAAGTACTTCTCTGACATACTTACTCTGACAAACAAAAGTTTGGCCTGTATTTCTCCAAACTTCAAGACCTAGGCAATAATGTAACTCACCAAGATCTTTCATTTCAAAAACTTGTGACAACTGCTTCTTGATTTCATCAATTAATTTCTCTGCATTTCATGTAATTATCAAATCATCAACATATAAGGAAATCAATACTATATACCCTTGCTCATCAAATTTGGTATACAGATTTGGATCACTTTTTCTCCTCATGAAACCCTGTTGAAGAAAGTGTTAGCACATATTTATGACTGGGGGTACTCTCTCGAAGAAGCATCCCTTGGGCAAGGGAAGAAGCTCCAAAAGGCCCACTTTCTCAAAGTGTTGAGGATGGGCACGTCACTTTAATGAACGGGCAGTTTTGGGCGATCACGATCTGCCCACCTAAATCAATGGCTCACAGGCAATTCTGCACCCCCCTTACTATTCTGCCTTTAGCGGAGGGGGGGGGTCCGGAATCGGGCGCGCACCTCTCCGAAGGCCTAGATTTAAACGCCTAAATCAACGGCTCACAGGCGATTTCGGACCCCCCCGACTTTCTGCCTTTAACGAGGGGGGGGTCCGGAATCGGGTGCACACCTCTCTAACAGTGGAGATTGAGGCGCCCAGATTAGAGGCTCTCAAGCCTTTTGGGACCCTCTCGCCATTCTACTTTTAATGAGAAAGGGGGGTCCAGAATGAGGTGGGGCCCCCTCTTGTCATGTCAAAATTTTGCACACCTTTCCCATCTCAGGACCCACATATCCCACCAGGTCTAGCCACATGCCCCCGCCCCCTTTTTTTTTCATCTCTTCTCCCTCTCGCCGCCTGCCATGTGTCCCTTTTGCCCAGTCACCTCCACCTCAGCACCTTCCTCCATTTTCTCTTTCCTATCCCCATATCACTCACATGAAAGAATCTCTTTCCCCTCAGCCTCACCTTCACTATACTGGCGTCTACTGCCTCCTCATCAAACATGCCACATCTTCCACCTCTCATCCCATGAACCGTTCGGTTTGTCCAGGTGGCCCCTCGAGAAGACCTCCACGTCCCCAAAAGGCAGAGTTGACCAAAATCATTCCTGATCCCAAGAGGGCAGTTATTGCAGTGGTTGAAGTTGGTTAGACATCGTCTCTGCCATAAATGGAAAGTCCGGCAAAGGATTGAGGCACGTCAATTCGTCCGCAAGACAGTCAGGAGTCTGATTGCAATCATTCGGAGTCTGCATGTGCGGACTGTCAGAAAGCATGCAGACGTAATGCTTTTATTCCAGCGTCTTGTTTTCACTGCTAGGTTTTTCGTATGGAGTATATTTAGGCGTTTTCTCCATTTTTGTAATCATCAATGGTTGAGCAGGGCTCCCGGTTGTAAAAAATTTAATGAAGCACTGGTTATTCGGGTTATGCATAGACTCTTGAGACTTCTTGCCTTATGAATATCAGTTTCTTTCACGTCTTTGTTTACACTATGTTAGAGCAGCTCAGAATTGGAGGATCCAATCGAGTTGTAACTGTTATAGGATTATGTAGGTTGGATCACTGTAACAGTTGCATTGTTTCTAATCAGTCCCTATGATTTTTTTAGCGCTGAACGACTTGGAATTGGAGGATCCAGTCAAGTCCCCTTTTCAGTTTCTCGAAGCCCTGAACCAAGAGGAGCTTGCATTCAGAGTTTTTCCTCTGCAAACTGCTGAAAGGCCTGTTGCCTGAGGTAGTTTGCTCACTCCTCTCACCAAGTCTTCCATTTGCTCATCTTTCAATCAACTCACTGACTGAATTTAGAACAAGACCTCCTTTGTTCCTTACATATCAGACCCAGTCCCCGAATTAGAGCGATATCTCCTGAGTCTCTACCCATTTGATCACCCATTAAAACTATCGTGACATAAAACTGATGGGCGTTGGGCTCTGCTCCTGCAAGCAATCTAGGAGTGACTTCTAACGCTAACATTTCTGGCACCGTTGCCGGGGATGAAGTTGAAAATTTTCCCTGGGATTGAACGACATTGAGCCTCTGATTCCGAAGGTGCATCAGGTATCAAAGCCTTTAAAGATTGCTACTGTGCACCTAGCAACTCCATTATAATGACTCCACTGTGGTGAACCTGCCGTGTTAATTGTGGCTTTCAGGGGTAGACACACGCGGTCCCATCCACAGTTGCCTCTAGCTACAGCTGAAACTGATCCGGAGGTGGTTCTCAGAAAAGGAAAGGCCTCTGAAGGAGAAGCTTCCACCACCGAACCAGGTAATCTGCCGTCTCTTTCTGTAAGAACTTCATTTTCTCCTCCTCAGTTTCTTAACGGACCTTTTTCTGAGGTTTCCCGTTTCATGAATTTCAGGAGTGTTCCTGCTGAGTTTTCCCCTCCTGGTCTGGGATTGGAGGGAGAAACCCTTGTCACTCCTCTCTCCCCTGAAGCTATACTTTGGTGTAGACCCAGGACCACTGAATATTTCCCCACTCCTATATTTACCACTTTTCCTCTTGTTACTATTGCCACTTTTGCACAAAGAGAAGCATCTGCTGACTCAAACCCATTAGCCTTCTCCTTAAATCCCCTAGTGTTTCCCATTCCACTGAGAAACTCATTCCCAGTAGCCCCTTTGCGAACTCCTTCTCCTCCTAGTTCCCCCACACCTGTTGTTCACATGACTGGTGCTAATCCCCCTCTAATCAGGATGGACACCATAGTCGCTGCCAGATATGCTCCCTTAACCCTACCCCATCCTATGAATCGTCTCCCTGCTAGAGATTACTTAAAGTATATGCCCAAGTTCACTGGGGAAGGGGACATAACTGCAGAAGAGCACCTGGATGCTTTCTACAGTTATGCAGACAACCTGAACATTGAAAATGAATATGTCTAGATGAGAGTTTTCGTCCAGAGCCTGGATGGTGAGGTGAGGAAATGGTTTAGAGGATTAGCCCCTGGATCTATTGCTGGGGTTGAAGCTTTGGATAGTACTTTCCTGAGATAGTGGGGAGATAGGAAGGATTTCATGTATTACATGACAGAGTTCGGGTCTTTGAAGAAGATGGAAGGAGAGTATGTCTCTGACTTCTCCAAAAGATTCAATAAGATGTATAATAAAATTCTTGTTGAGATAAAGCCCTCAGAAGCCTCTGCCAAAATTTCTTATGCTAGTGCATTCGGCCCTGACTATTGAGAGAAAGAAGAGCCACCTCCTTAGCCCAAATGCAAGATGCAGCTATAGAGGTGGAATCTAATGTATTAGCCACTGATAGATTAAGGAACAAGGTTGATGCAGACAGGAGAAAGGGAAGGTCTGAAGCCTCAACCTCTGGCCCCACCCTCAAGTGGATGAATTGACCAAGATGGTGAAGTCTCTTGTAGAGATGGAGAGAATGAAGGTGGAGGGAAGGAAAGCATACAAGGGCCCTCAAAATGCCGAAAACAAAGGAGGTTTCAGGAGGCCAAACAATGTTGCTTCTCCGACTACGCAAAGAGAGAGGGGAAGAGACAGAGAAGACCAAAAAATTCAAGCCCCTTTTCAAAACAATTTTGTGGCCAATGAGGAAGAAGGGGAAACAGATGAGCTTGATCCTGAAATCCACTACTTCGGAGACACTCTTCCTTTCCCTCATCTCACTCAATCAGCATACGAGGAGTCTCTCATGGACAATCAGCTAAATGAACTTAGCAAGGGAGACAAGGCTAGTGGCGGCCAAGGCAGGTATAACCTGAGGTCCAAGAAAAAGACAGCAGCACCTAATGTTCTTGAGCAGTTAACTAGAATAGAGAAACCTACTAATGAAGTAGCAGATAGTTATAGAGGTAAGAAGGCCCAACCCCTCTCTCCCATAGTCCAGAGTCATGTTCCTGAAATAAGAGAAATCTCGAAGTTTACATCTTCTTTTAATTTCGAGCATGAAATTCAAAAGATCAGAATCCTTGTGCCCCTGACCGAATTGATTAGACATGAAGGGTTCAAAAAATGCTTCTCTGAGATTTTACAATCTGAGGTCTCATGCCTTCCCACAGACTCCATCAATTTGCAAGATGAAAAGCCTGCAGTTATTCTAGGTCCTATGGTAGAAGACAGGAATGATTCATCCCCTCCCTTATACACTTCCTTGAACATACATGACAAGGTACTACACAACTACTTGATGGATTCAGGGGCTTCTCACAACCTCATGCCCAAAACTGTCATGGAAGAGTTGGGGTTAGAAGTCACCCGAGCCTATCATGACCTCTATTCCTTTGACTCCAGGAAAGTTC
>JASDQU011440650.1:25017-36300 GCA_032191745.1 Picea mariana | reverse complement strand
TTGCAGACTATAGAAATTTACCATAAATTTGTAATGTATGTTATATAACAGAATAGTAATAACATGTGTTATACTGAATTAGTTTTCTTTAAAACTAAGGCTTTTTTTGGAAAAAAAATATATGGCATTGTTGAATTAGTTTTCTCTACACATGTTTTATAGAGCATGCATGGAGTGCTCGCTCTATAATTAGCCAGTTTTTGGATCATGGGTTCTTGGGCTGGAAGTTTAAAAAGTGGGCCTTTGTTGTTTTGTGTCCTACAAATATCATCGAGATTTTTGTGATATACAAATTGGCAAGCGAGCTTGCAAACTATCAAAACTTATTATAAAATAAGTAATGTCTGTTACATATCTCTAGAAATTACATCAACATTTAAAACATCAACATCATTGAATACCAAAAAATTAGCATACAATAGGAGACAATAAATGTAGGATATCCAAATTAGTTTTCTTTGGAACAAACAAGAAGGTTCCTGGAAAGCCAAAATTTAGTATACAATAAGGGCATTTTTTAATCAATTTTCTTTGGAATTTATCAAAAAATATTAATGTATGTTACATGTTTCTGGAAATTTAAATATGTTTGTCATATAGACTAGGATTGGGGCTCCTGTGGACCATAAAAATAAATAATTACAAGAATTAGGAACGTCAAAAGAATAAGAGTGTGACCGTAGAGGGAGACCTGAAAAGAAAAAATTGGAAGTTATGAGTCTTTGGTTACAGTTTTCTATTTAAAGAGGACATAAGTGTATTGATAAAGAAAAGAAGATGACAACATTAACATAAACTGGATTGATAAACAAAACAAGATTGCAATATAGACTTACTATGAAGCTGATGCATTTTTGTTGCTGTCGTCGATGGACAATAGAGTCTTGTTGATAGGTTGTTGCCCTTCCTGGACAAGGTTGTCCATTCTCTATTGAAACCATTCTTCGATGTAGCTTTTCATGGGGGTTGTGTTGATTTCATCCCGTATTTCTATGTCGTAAAGGTCATTTTCTAATTTCCTTATATCCATTGAAATACTATGCAGACTCTGTTCAATTTCTTCACTGTGTGAGGCATAGCCCAATACCCAGTGCTCATGCTCATATAGGTGATGTTCAAGTATGTTGTAAAATTTTTCGAAAGACAACCCCTTTAAAATATCAACTTGTTCCTGGAAGGCTTCTGTGGTGATTGACAAGGATTTAAGAATTAAGTTAGGATTTTGAACCTCATTGGTAGTTCCAGCTAAGTCCATTTGGAGTAGGCTTGTGAATAAATGTTCCTTTTTTTATATGACTTGTTTACATGATTCGACAATGAGCTGCAGTTTGTGAACTTTCTTTTTCCAGCATGCTTTTACTTTTTTGGTGCACTTTGGGGAGGAGAATTTATCCTATCCTATTTTCAGTTCCGATGTGTTGATGACATAGTTGGCAAAAGGGTCCAGTACCTGATCATAGAAAATATGTTCATTTTTAAATTCGCCTCCAAATGTTCCAGCAAATCATTGGCCTTATTTCCAAAGGAAGCTAAATTTTGTGATGTTTCCTAGGCTTCAGTAACTAGCTTCATTATTTTGTTGATCTAATTCTCTACAAGCACTCCAGATCATGAAAAGAGGGTAGAGGATACTTTCATATTAGATGCAGTGGTAGAAGGCATGATTTTTTTCAAAGGAATGACAAATTCTAGTGTTGCAATGAAAGCTTGCTCAAATTCGTTGAGGCGGTGTTTCATATTGGCATGATCCATCTCCATTACTCCAATGGAATCACAAAGAATGTCACCAGTTACCTGGTGAAATGAGAAGATTTGGGATGAAAACATTTCGCTAAAGTCAATCTCTGTCTGAGATTTTTCTTTCCTGTTTATTACATCTCTCTTTTCAATGACCATCCTTTTAGATTGGCTGTCAAAAATAGCTCTCTGGATTATGAAGGATTCATCTATGTCAAAAAAACCGGTCTCATATATTTCCACCGTGGACAACCCAATTTTCTACATGTGCTCAGCTTCAATTTCAAGTTGTAGTTTTCCACTTTCAATTTCGGGTTCCTCCACCTTCCCTACATTGTTTTTTCTCTTCTTCACCAGTGGAAGATTTTGAGAACTATCAATATTTATGTGCGGAGGGTTATTATCTCCTCCTCTATTTGAATATTTCTAGGTTTCTTTCTTATTGGGGTGGCCCATCGAAGCAATGCTCTGTGATGTCATGCTCTTGGGAGTGCTGGCGGGGGACTGGGTACTCTTCTCACTAGATAGTTTTCCATGTTGTCTGTAAAATTCAGTCACGCTTTGCAATGTGTCTGTGTCACAATCGATAGAATCATGATTGTTGTCGACAGTATCCCTATCTTGGGTTAGGTGTCTATGGATAAAAGAGGTGTTAAAGCCAACACCTAATAAATGTTCTTGAAAAATTCCATTAGGGTTGAACCCTTTTAGCCTTTCAGCATATGTTAGGTTCAATTCTTGAAATGGGTGGAAAACTGATCAATCTTGTTGATGTTTCTTCACACGAAGTCTCCGACTTTACAGGGTAGAGGAATGAACTGCTTTCTCTTCTTGTCATGGAAAAAATGAAACTAGTGGTTGTATTGCCTTGCTATTTCTGAAACAAACATCTTGTATATGATGTGGCATGGAAGGAAGGTAGGATTTTCCTTAGAGACAAAGACCATAAGGACACTATGATTTTCCTCTTTCTCAAGTGTGCCTTTCTTGTTCAAAACCTTGCTTGCCTGGCCAGACATCCGCGAAGCATCCTTGCCTAACAATAAATCTTTGAAAACTGAGACAAAGCCATTAAAAAATTCATAAAAATAATGGGAGGCCTTGTGTCTCGAGAGGTATTCATGCTAGAATGTTACTGGGTTGAATCCACATTTTATTTTATTGGAAAGAGAAAGTTTTCGAAACTGGCAGCAATATACAATTGTGAAAATCAAGTAGGATGACATATAAAATTTATTCAATTATTTGAATTGTGACCACTGGGAACAAAGCTCAATGGAAATTAGCTTCTCATAATCTAAAAATGTATTGTTCCTTGACTGTCAAATACAAAATATAAATAACTATATGGGAAATTCTTGCTGTGGATGCCTGTCCCGTTATTCTTGTAAACAACCAAGAAATTTCCCAGAATGGATTTCTAAAGAAAATTACCTGCATTCTTGTGATATCTTCAAGAACTGTTGTCAGGTCTTTGAGGAAGTCAGCTAAGATGTCCAACCCGTTATGATGTTTTTCTAGACACTTCTTGCAGTATTGTCCTCTGAATGTTAATGTTGGTTTCAACAATTTTAACATCTCGCGAAAGACCTCAGGTGACAAAGAAACAAGAGAATGGTTGCACAGTGGAATAATTATTTGGCCTGGAATATATTTTTCAGCACACCAAGAGACCACCTCCTTACAGTAAAAAACCTCAGGGACGCAGCCTGCAAGAGCAATTCCATAGGTCCAAATCACTTCGTTCTGGGAGGAATGGGATGAATAATAAAATTATGCCCTAGAACATTGGAATTTCTGGTCCTCTTGTGCGAACATATTTACTGTATCTCCACAAAATTATTGTCGACCTACTACCATAAGTCTACAAGAAAATTTATTTTTTCCAGATGATGAATGAAATGAAAAGTTGAAAGGATAATATAACCCTATGCAAATTTTGGTTAAAAGCGTGTGAATGGGAGATGTCCTCGAGACTTTCGTTGATTAATGAAAAGTTGGATGGCTATTGCATGATGCGTTGTTAACATTAAACACTACTAATTGCATACATAGAAATGTGAACATGGTGGATATTGAAATCAGTGATTTAGCATTGTAGATTTCTTGAGCAGCCCAACACGAGGGCACGTGTTGAAGATGAACAATCAGAAGGGACAAAATAAATCTCCACACATCTTGGTTTAATGCGTAATAATGGGATATCTCCTTGAGATTTTCTCCCATTAATGACAATGTTGACGGTTTTTGCATGGTCAATTGTTATCATGAAAGGTTTCTAAGTGCATAGTAAGAAAGTACGGAGGTCGCAGGCCGGGGAAAAAAACTGCTAGAAAATAGGGTTGCAAGGTACAACCATTAAAGGTGAGGGCGTCGGGGTCAAATTGTATGTCTCAGAACTTTTTGAGTGCAATACGTGTAATAGCGAAGAGGGTATGGTATGAAAGCTGGAAGGATAGAAAGTTAGTGGGGATGGAAGGCAGGAAGAGATACTTTGAAACATTTGTGAGCAGTGGTAGAGTGAAGCTTGAGAGTTGGATGAGCCCGCACTAGAATTGTAGATCACGAAATTTTTGAGTGAAACATGTACATGATGCAACAATAAGCAGAGTTGGAAAACGTGAACTCCCTAACCGTGGCCATAAAATTGTCCAAGTATAGTGAGCAATAGCGGTCAGTCGGATTCATCGTGTGATTATATAGATGGAGATAAATATATCTCAACTCGCCAAGGATGGAACCTACATTTATAGAAAGGAGACTAAGTATATAACCACAAAGTGATAATAGAAGGGTCGAAGAAAAGGGAAAAAGGACCAACGTCTCCATGCTTGAATTGTAAATCACAGAAATTTTGAGTGCAATATGTATATCACGGAACAAGAAGCAACAGAGTTCGAATGTGCCAACCCAAAACACTGAGTAAGAATTGGAGATTTCGTGAACACGTGAACAGGAGGATCCAAAATAGGTTCAGAAGGTCTACCTATAACATGTGAGGTCTCGATGGTCAAATGGTATCGTTCGAAAAATTTGAATCAACAATCTGTAACATGCAAGAGTGGACGATGTCGGAACCTGGTAGTCAATTTCTATATTGCAAAGCGTTGGATGACAACTGTTTCGTATTTCTGTGTGTAGTTGTCACTTGTAAGAGTCATTAGTAAGAGCATAACTAATGTATATTAGGAAGAACATTTGTGAACCGTGGTACAGTGAAGCATGCAAGTTTGAGGAGCCCATAGTAGAATTGTAGATTGCCAGTGCAGCAACCGCTGCCATAAAATTGGCTAAGTATGGAAAGAAATAGCAGTCGGTCGGATTCTTGGTGTGATTATATAGATGTAGATAAAGAATTAATCTCACCAATGATGGAACCTGTGATCAAAAAAAGGAAACCAAGTATATAACCAGAGAGCCATAATACAGGGGAAGAAGAAAAGGGAAAAAGGACAAAGGATTCAACGGTGGAATTGTAGATCACGAAAAGTTTGAGTACAAGATGTGAACCTGGTAGTCAATAATGTGTCTACAAAAGATGCAAGTCCCTGATATTCAACTTGTATCATTCTGAACATTTGAATGCATAATTTGTATCACGAAAGAGCGGATGATATTAGAATCTAGTAGTCAATTTGTATATTGCATAGGGTGCGATGCCACCTTTTTGTACCTTTGTGTCAAGTTGTCACTACTAAGAGCTAATTTAGAATGGAAAAAAAATTTTTAGACTCTGTTAAATACTTCATAAGGATTAGCATCCGTAAACAATGGCAATTTCCACCCTGCCAACCCTGCATTCTGTGTGTGAATTTTATATCACAGAACTGGAAACGATATTTGGAGGATACAGAGAAATAGAAGTGCAATGTTGAGTCAGCCAATCTGCAGGTCCTCTTGTGAATTTATATATCATGGACTTGTGGGTGCTATTTGTAACACACACAACTATGGAGGCCCAATTTTGAGCCTACCCATGCCAGAACCTATGATCAAAAGTGTCGCTAGGTTTGGAATGCAGAATTTGTACATGCTATATAAGATATCATGTCCATACTTTATAGTCCCATAATACATGGGAAGAAAAAAGGGGAGAAAGGACCGAGTAGTTAGCAGTGGAATTTTAGATCACAGAAATTTAGAGTGGAAGATGTATGAATAAAATTCACTAAGTATGAAAAGGAATCTTTGGCGGTCCAATTCACCATGCGAGGATATAGATGGAGATGAAATTTCTCCCAACCCAACAACCATGGACATAAAATTTTCCAAGTATCAAAAGAAACAACGATCGGTTGGATTCGTTGTCTGATTATATAGATGGAGATAAAGATATGTCAACCCGCCAATGCTGGAGCTACATATTTCATCAACCCAGAAACATGAGGATCCAAAATAGGTTGAGAAGGTGTCTGTAGAGGAGGCAAGGCCCATACCTTCTAATTGTATCACTCTGAACATTTGAATGCATAATCTATAATATGTAACAATGGACAATGTTCGGTAGTCAATTTGTATATTGCGGAGAGTGCAATCCCAATTGTTTCGTACCTCTGTGTCCATTTGTGACTACTAAGAGAAAATTTAGCATTCAAAATAATTTTTTAGATACTGTTAGATACTTCACAGGGATTAGCATCCGTAAACAATGCCAATCTCCACCTCGCCAGTTTTACATTGCGTGTGTCAATTTCTTTATGGTGGAATTGGGAGTGTTGTTTGGAGGACAAAGAACAATAGAAGTGCAATCTTCAGTAAGCCAATCCACAAGTTCTCTTGTCAATTTGTATATCGTGGACCTTTGGGTGCTATTTGTAGGCCACGAAACAATGGAGGCCCAATTTTGAACCTGCCTTCCCAAGAACCCGCAATGCAAAATGTCGCTACGTATGGAATGCGGAATTTTTACATGCTTTGTAAAATATCATGTCCATATTTTATATTCCCATATTACATGGGAAGAAAATAAGGGAAAAAGGATGGTGTTGTTCACAATGGAACTATAAATAACATAGGGGAAGAAGAGAAGCGAAAAATAACTAAGTATCTCGCAGAAGAACATCTAGTGTTTGATTATTAATGAAAATACTTGTGAAACCCTACTAAGTTATGACCAGGTAAGGCATAAATTGCAGATCACATAGCGGAACGATAAGTAGCTAGGCTCGCAAGAGCCAACCCCATAGCGCTAGACATAAAATTGGTTAAGTATGGAAAGGAACAACAGTCGGTCGGATCTGTCGTCTGAGGATATAGATGGAGATGTTAAATCATGAATTGTAGATCATGGAAGTATCTTTCGTACCAGTGTGTCCACTTGTCACTAGTAAGAGCATTATTGATGTATATCAGGAAGGACGCGAAGTTGCTAGGGATGGAAAGAAACAAAAGATACTTTCAACAAAGCTAATGTATATGAGGAACCCACGGTGGAATTATATATCACAAATATTTTGAGTGCAAGATGTATATAGTGGAATGATAAGCAGTTAGGTTCCCAAGCGTCGGGCCTGCAACAATGGGCACAAAATTGTCTTAGTATGGAAAGGAACAGTGGTTGGTCGGATTCATCATGTGAAGATACATATGGAGATGAAGATATGTCATCCCATGAACCCTGCAAATGCGCATTATAGAAAGACAACTAACTATAAAAACAGAAAGCCATAATGGACGAGAAAAGAAAAAGGCCAGTTCATATGCATCGATCCAGCAACCACGGCCATAAAATTACCTAGGTATGGAAAGGTACAGTAGTCGGTTGGATTTGTCATGTGAAGATACAGATGGAGATGAAGATATGTTAGCCCATGAACCCTGCAACCACCCATTATAGAAATATGACTAAATATAAAACAAGAAATCCATAATAGATGGGAAAAGCAAAAGGCGAAAAGAGATAAGTATCTGAGAGTCGAAAAAACCTTTTTTTTTCTATTTATTAATGGCAATGTTTTCAAAGATCTGTTGGGTTATCACTAGTAAAATCATTAAGTGCAGATCACTAAATTTATTTGGCTGCAAAATGTATATGATGAAAGAGGGGACATAGGTGTTGGGTACCGTGAACCCGGGGCCTGGTGCCCAGATAACTAGATAAGTATTGGCCAAGACAAAGTTTTGATATCTATTTCAATATTTTTCATATTATTATCTATCAATGGAGAAAGTTTTCATATTTATCTCAATACTGTTCATACTAATATATATTAATGGATTTGTTCTATTTCAAATGCAAATGATTTCTCAATTTGCAAGATGCTATTTGAATAAAAAATTTCCTTGAAACCATGAAAATTTTGACTGCAAGATGTACATAGCACAACAAGAAACATGAATTTCCATTTCGGTCTCAACGAGATAAACTGCTTATCATCTATTCATCTTGTATTCATTGCAATGACATCAGAAAACGTTAGCTCTCCATAAACATCAATATTTAAAGTAAATTAAATGAAATCAAAATTTGGTGTGACTATAACTAATTAAAGCATAAATTGCAGACTACAAAAGTTCTTAGTCTATAAGATATATATGACGGAACAATGGACATAACTGTTTAATACTGCAAACCTAAACATAATTTCCTAAGCTTTGCCAAAGAGGAATTTTTTTTGTATTTATTCCAATAGTACTGATATTAGTATAAATGCACAAATATTTTCAAATAGAAGAAGATGCAATATATCAAACATACTTCACAAGAACGTTGTGTCAACATTTCAGTTGCCTTGTTGTAAATCATTAATTGATTCTATTTACGGAACCCGAAGAATGGGAGTAGGATGGGTCCTCCAATTTCTTTCTCTAAATACAAGGTGATGCAGGAGCATCGCTCAACTACCAAACGAGCCAGCGCATGGAGAAAGAGAGATAGCTGGACAAGCCAACGAACTTCAGATTTTGAATTTTACCTTGGTATCGTTGCGTTGCCGTTTAATCAAGGGCATTCAAAGCCGAGCACACTTGTATTATGTTATAGATAGGAAGGCACTTAATACTATTAAGGATGATAGGTAGGAATTAACTGTAGATTAGACAGTTTACCTTTTGAGAGGGAAAACAGAGTATAGACACCCTCGCTTGTATCATTGTAAGATTATTCTCATTCATACAGGAGCAAGAGAAAGCAGAGCAGAGAGTTTGTGAAGAAAATCTCCATGTACAGATATTGAATTAATAGGAAAAGACTTTGATTCAAATCCATGGATATGTTTGATCTCTATGTGTTGTTAATATTGTGCTTTTGCATGCTTGCTTCCTTTTATGCTTATCTTTTATATGCTGCTTATATGATTGCATATTAGGTTAGAAACCTGAGAGAATGAGTTTCAATTGTTTCTCTGCTTAGAACAAGAGATTCCTGCATCGAGTGCAGTTGAATACCTCCGCATAGAGTGCGTCGAGGAGGCTAAGTAGTTGAACCTTTTCTCTCACTTTGTTCAGAGCTGGGTTGAGTAATTCGAGCCGTGCAGGTGAGTGCAGATCGAATTCGAGCCTCAGTAGCCAGTCTGAGAAGGGGGGAGGCCGAAGCTGTTGTGAGCGTGAATGCGCAAGGGCCAGAAGACTCCAACACTTTGAAGGTCCTTGAAGTCAGCATAGGAAGCGTACGAAAGTACTCTGAAGGAAAAAGAAGGACAAAGCTCAGGAGAGATAGTTCTTTTGTTTCACTGCGGGAGCTGACCCTAGTGAAGTTCGCACAGGGCGAAGGTGGTGCAGCGTAAAATTCTTCAAGGGGAAGAGAATCGACGGCATGAAACTCTAGGGAAGTTTCCCGAAATCCCGAGAACCGTCAGATCGAGGAGGAGCTGCGTGAGAGATAATCCCCTACCACAGGCGTGGAGAATCAAAGTCCATCGGACTTCGGCGTTCGGCGTTTCACAGGGCAAGAGTTTTATACTCTTCAAAATCGCGACCGACGATTTCCCGAATCAACTGGGTCATCGATCATGGGAGGGACACGTGGCATCAGATCCCTGAGGATCGGGGTTCAGAGTTTTGCAAGGCCTGTGACCTTGTGCACCAAGAACCACGATTTCCCGAATCGCGATTTCCCGACAGCCAAGCGGAGGACAGGTGTCAAGGCATTAGGCATCACCATGGAATGTTGACGGGTGTCATCGGACTTCGGGGTATCGGGGTTCGGCATTTCGGGGTTTTCATCCACAAGAAAACTTTGCTTCGTGGATTCGCGATCCGCTAAATCTCAAAGAGGACGTGGCAAGGTGGGTCCCCAAGACATAGTGGGAGACAGGTGGCATTGAGGTGAGAGATCGACATTTTGGCACTCAGGGTTTTAAATTGCATATGAATTGCGTTCGCATGAACCGTGAACCCCCGAGTTCCGAAAGGAGAATCACCGGAGGAGTGTACTATGGGTAGTGGACTCCCGGGTGGAGTTGGAAGAGCTTGGACCCTTAGGGCCCGTGATTGAAGAAGGTCATGGTGGAGCAGGCTGCTCGCTGAGGGGCAGGTTGTGTCAGTGTGGTATCAGAGCGGGAGTGGCTTTTCTTTCTGAAGCAGAGATAGAAGAGGCATAATGCCACCCAGAAGAGAGAGACAGTCACCTGATCGTGAGGACAGGGAGGCCAGGAGAAGGGGTAGGCCAGTAGGAAATGCTGAGATGGAACGTCAAATACGAGATCTCAGGGCGAGACTCGAAGATATGCAGGCCACTCAAAGGCGTGGAGCTGATGCAGGAGAATTCAGCGATCGTGAGATTGAAGAGGAAGCTAGACATGATGAAGGAGAGGTCTCAACAGAAGATGCCTCGATAGAGAGGTTGATTAAAGCCATTTCGAGGATGAGCTCGAAGATAAAGATGGACATTCCCATATATGAGGGATGTCTAAATGCTGAGGAATTGTTGGATTGGATCCGAGCACTCGACACCTACTTTGACTACGAAGACATCGAAGAGGACAAGAAGGTAAGGCATGCAGTAACCAAGCTAAAGGGACACGCAGCCTTATGGTGGGACGAGATGCAGGCAGACCGACGTTCCAAAGGAAAACAAAAGATCAAAAGCTGGGATCGGATGATCGCCAAGATGAAGGCGAAGTTCATTCCGAGGGATTACCAGATCACTCTATTCAGGCGCATGCAGAACCTGAGGTAGAAGATGATGACGGTGAAGGAATACACAGAGGAGTTCTACAGGCTCAACATTCGAGCTGGTCATCGAGAGAGTGATGACGAAAAGGTGGCAAGATACCTGAATGGTCTCAGGTATGATATTCAGGACGAGTTGAGCATGGTCACCATCCGGACAGTTGAGGAAGCATACCAGATGGCTCTGAAAGCAGAAGAAAAGCTGAGCCGCAAGCAGGGATAGCGAGGGCGAGGCAGAAGCCAAACCTGAGGCAAAGCTATTGTTCAAGAGAGAACTCAGAAGCCCAAGGAGGAGTGGAAAAATCCTCAAGGAAGAGCTGAAAAAGGTGGAACCTCACAGCAGAGGCAGCAAAATTTTGAGCCGAGGAGGCAGCGACCGGATCAGCAAGGAGATTACGCTGATGCCAATACATTTCCTCGTACCCGAGGTCGAGG
>JASDQU011440648.1:0-11903 GCA_032191745.1 Picea mariana | reverse complement strand
CCCAAGGGTGCTAGTTACAACATTATGTTTTGATGGCTCCAAAGAGGAGCGGATAGGTAGTCAGAATAGAACCTGAGGATGCTTAACTTCTCGAAGATTATCCTCAGATGGCTCAAAGGTTCAGATATGCCAGGTGGTTTGAATTCCTTACCACTTTTCAATGTTACGATGAGCAGGTCTCCATGGAGTTCACACTGAACTTTGATGGTCACAAGGTGGAGACCGGTAAGATGTTGATGTTAGTGATAGTGAAGACAATTGCTAAAGCTTGCAGATTGGTGGTTGGAGGAGAAATATGGTGGACGAAAGAGCATGTGGTTACAAAGTTTGTAAACCAATTCCTGCTTCCAGATAAGCAAAATCTGAATTGGAAAAGGGGAGTACCTTGCAGCTGGATTAGACCTGAATGGCACACTGCTCTGATCGTTATCCACAAGTATATCACCCACAAAGGTATATTTTAACTAGTCTATATCTACCACATTAGGATATTAATGCATTTAAATGGCAATTACCCCTTAAATCTTCCTTATTTTCTACTCAAAATCTTGACAAAGATGTCAAAGAGAGTGTAGTCACTTTCCACCAATGCCAAGAGAAGTATGTTTCATCAAGTCCTAATTAAGACTTTAGTTATGTCTACTTTGAGAGAATTATAGAAGCCCTGGAGCTGGCTCATGCAATCTTTAAACCCTAACACACAGTCCAACAAATAGAAGAAAGGAAAAGGGAAAAAGACTGTTACACAGAGCCAAAATATTTCAATTGATGAAACCCTTGTTAAAGAAGAAATGTTTGACATTAGGGTGACAAGGAATAGCAGAAGTAAAAGTCCTAAGTTGGATCCAGAAATCGAAATGTTTTCAGAAGAAGATGTTAAAGGGGAAGATGATTCAGATAAATATTTTAATACTCAAACTATAGTCAAGCATGAATCACCATCAACCAGTAAAAGGGGTGTTGTAGTCAAAAGTAAAAAGGTTAAAGGTGTGTCTGCATCTCAAAAACCTAGAAGGAATTCTACTAGGGTTACCAACAAGTACAGACTGAAGTCAAAGGCCATGTTTAATCCATCAATCAAAGAAGAAAACGTCATACTTATAGAAGACGACTCTGAAAATATTGAAGCAGGTACTAGGAAAAGGGCAAAAAGAACTTCATTTCTTAAGAAACTAGTAAACAAAGGTAAACAAATGTTTTCATCATCTACAGGACCTGGAACGAGAGCTACAACCAGATTAGAAAAAGCTAAAGAAATGGATAAAGGTATCAGTGAAATCCTTGAGAATAAACAAGATTACCTTGTAGACTCATATCACATATCAAATGTGTCTGAAGCTATAGATTCAACAAGTTCCGATGAAGAACATACCTCAGGATTAGTCTCTAGGTACCAAGTTAAATCAAAATAACTCAAAGTTGCCTTAAACCTGAATGAGCTTGCACCTTTTGAAGAATGCTCAAGATTTAGGGTTAAAATCAGAACTGATAAAGAAAGAATCAAGGAATTCTAGAAAATAGTGAGACAGTTAAAGAAATAAAAGGCACAAATAGAACAATGGAATGCTCATCAGCAAGAAAGGATTCAAGGTTTTAAAAAGAAGAAAAAAGAGCAAAGGGCATTGCTCAAAGAACTCAGAGAAATAAACTTCAGACTTTATTGGCACAATGTTGTGCTTACCACAAAGCTCAAACAGAAAAATGCTAAAGCTACTGCTATGAATATATCCTAAAGGTTCCATGAAGATTGCTACAATAATAATTTTAATGTTTTCCAGGAAAAATGGCAGTGTCTACTCATTTTTGGTCAGTGAAATGCTAAGACTTTGAACAGTTTGACTAAATCAAAATAATCCCTATTTTGTAGAATCAAATGTAATGTTGGCAAGATCATACAATATCAAGTTGTTGAGTTGTGATCTATTTTTGGATTGTAGAATCTCTCTTTGAGTGAACTACCTTAGTAGATAGATACTATTCGAATCCAGTCATTAAATCTACACTAGATGATAGGATCTGGAGGTTTTATGGATAGTTTAAATAGACAAAGGAAAGACTATGTTCTGGTCGAAAAATTAGAGATCCAGGGGACCTTTTTGTGAAACTCTTTGTAAAGGCATTTATATTCAATTTGACACTTAATAGCAAAGGCATATGGATGGTTAGAACCTCTTTTCTACTCTGTTATTTCTTTCTTCATGCTTGAATTCATTATTCAGATTGCAATGTTTTTTTTTTATTCTTGACTGTTAATTAATACAACGAAAATTTTACTGTGGAGATTATTTTTCAAGTTTAGATATCAAGTTGATAGTCTTGTTTCTTTATGACATTCCGAGACAAGAATCTATGTGAATTTGAAAAATTGAAGGCTTCATCTTCCCTTTTTCTTAATTGGTTTAACCCATCTATGTGTCTACCTTTTATTTAGTCAATGGGATATGCTATGCTTTGATCTTGATTTTCATGTTATGTTATAACATTGAGCCAGTTTTAAACCACCTTATTCAAAAAAACAAATTATAAAAACCTTCTAAACACTTTGCAATAAACCGATGATGCCCTAGCTTTTCCTCTCACAATCAAGTGAAACTTTAGGGACTAACATTTTTGGCGTTGTTGCCGAGGACGAAGAAACGAAGAGATATTCCCTGGGGAAATGACAAGTTTACATTCAAATCTTGGTGGTGAACAAGATTTTGGACATTATTTAAGACTGTGATTATTCACCTGGTGACTCCTTTGTGGTAATTCTAGCTCCTAAAAGAGAAGGTAAAGGACCTAAAACTCCTCTAAATTCTTCATAATTTAATAAGAAACCAGTAACCAGGAAACATCCAGATCCTGAGCCTATTGCAGCAGTTCCAGATCCTGAAAAGTTACAAATAAAACCTAAAGTTCTTTCCGGACAATCTTCACTCTTAAAGGGAAAATTATCTTTAGAAAGTTCTCAAGGACAGTCCTCTGAAATCACAAAAACCCAATTAGATGAAGATGTGAATCCTGAAAGTGAAATTAAACCTATTATTGAGCCTGATACAGTTTCATTCCCTTCAACTATTTCATAATTAAATCTAGAACAGTGGAAGTTACTTACTGAACTAATTAAACAGGAGTATCCAGACATCTTGCCTGTGATTGAAACTTTGAGAGGTCACAACACATATATTAAGAGTGAACTAGAGACACCTTCATCATCCCTTGGATCTCTCTCATCTGAGGATTTTAGATCACATTACTTTTCTTTTGAGAATCCTTTGTTTCTCACCCCATTAGTTGATCATAGTCCAGAAGAGAAATCCTTATCTGCTAAAGATCAAGACTCAGTGACAATACATATAATTTCTAATACACAACGGACATTTTCTCCTTCATCATCACCAATCTTACTCACTCCCGGAGCTCCAAAAATAGCTAACATGGCTGCAGACAGAATGGACGAAATAGTTGCAGCAAGGTATGCTCCTTTGGTTCCTCCACAAGTCATGTATTCCTTTCCACCAAATGATTATATGAGATACTTTCCCATATTCAATGGAGATGGATCATTTACTGTTGAAGAGCATTTGAGTTCATTTTGTAGTTTTGCAGATAATTTTGATGTAGAGCATGTTGATGTGTGGATGATATTATTCGTATAGAGTCTAAATGGGGAAGCAAGAAAGTGGTTCATGAGTTTTCCTCCTAATTCAATAGCTGATATCGTAGCCTTAGATGATGCCTTTCTTAAACACTGGGCGAACAAGAAGGAATTTGTATACTACATCACCGAATTCAGTGCTTTAAGGAGGAAACAAGGTGAATCAATACCTAATTTTACCAAAAGGTTCAACTAGATGTATGGTAAAATTTCAGAGGAGATAAAACCTTCAGAGACATCAACTAAAATCACTTTTTCCAATGCATTCGATGTTGAATTTTCCTTGTTGCTTAGGGAAAGAAGAACCACTACCCTCAGCCTGATGCAAGATGCTACTATCAAGGTAGAATCAAACATATTAGCAGCAGACAAATTGAAGTCTAGAAGTGATAGAGACGGGAAAAAGAAAAAGGAAGAGTTGTCTTCATCTTCTAATTAAGTATATGATTCTAAAATGGATGAAATGGATAAGATGCTGAAAACTATGACATATGCAATGGTAAGGTTGAAGATAGAACAAAAACAACCCCAGTAGACCTGCACACGAGGGTGGTTACAAAAATCCAAATCAATTCAGGAGGCCAAACAATGTACCTCAAATCTTACCAAGAGAAAGAAAAAACCAAGATGACCAAAAGGTTTTGCCTCCTTTTCAAAATAATGCAGTAGATGAGGAGGAGGATGAGGATGATATAGAAGAAGACCCTACAATTCATTTGAATGATTTTGAATCATCTCCTCTACATGTGACACAGCAGGATTATGAAGATGCTTTGATTGCAAAGCAGTTTGAGGAAGGGGATGAAGATGAGATCGTCCAACGGGAACCTAAATGGAAAAAATACAATCTCATATCTGGTTCGAATGCACCTAAAGTAGATACACCTGTTTCCACAAAGAAGGCCAGTACTCCAGTTAAGACAGGAATTATCAAAGGTGTTCTGAAGATCCAAGTTGATCAACCATTGAAACAACCTGCCAAGGATAGTACTGTTGACATAAAGGAACCAGACATAAATGTTTTTTCTTTCAGTTTAGAACACGAAATCAACAAAATCAAGATTTCAATGCCATTATTAGAACTCATGAAAAAAGAACCCTTCAGAAAGATTGTCCTCAAGGCTCTACAAGCTCCAACTCATGTCACCTTTTCAGATACAGTCAATCTAGAGGATGAAAACCCTGTTATAACTATTGGACCTCACATTGAAGATAGAATTGATGCCTCTCCACCTTTCTACATTTCATTAAATATCCATGACAAGATATTGCATAATTGTTTAATGGGTTTTGGTGCCTCGCATAATGTAATTCCTAAGGTAGTGATAGAAGAATTAGGGTTGGACATTGATAGACCATATCATGATCTATATTCTTCTGATTCCAAGAAAGTCAAATGCCTTGGAGTTATGAAAGATGTGGTTATTACTCTTTCCCAATTACCTATGAAAAGTGTGGTATTAGATGTTTTCATGGCTGACATACCACCAAAATTTGGAATGCTTCTTTGAAGATCTTGGGCTAAGAAGGTAGGTGGTACTCTACAGATGGACCTTAGCTATGAAACCATACCTGTTTTCAGTCGGGAACAACGCAGATTATATAGAGAAGTTAGATTGGCTTATTTGGTAAGTGATCACAATAATCCCACTAATCATCCTATATATGTTGTAGAAGATGATCTTGGTTCTTATATTTTTCATGAGTGAAGAGATGGCAGAAGTATTAGTCAGAAAGACAACAACTGCAGTAGGAAACAGTAAAGACAATTTTGTTTGGAAAATGTGTTTTGACGGAACATTTTCTAAAGAAGGTTCTAGAGCTGGTATTGTCTTCATTTCCCCTACCAAGGAGGTTATCCCTATGTCATATAAACTTGAATTTGACACCACTAATAACAGCAGTGAGTATGAAGCTTTGTTGTTAGGTTTGAAAGCTGCTAGAGATATGGGTGTAGATAAGTTGTCTATTTTTGGAGACTCGGAACTTATTATTCACCAGATCAAGAATATATATCAAACCAAATAGAAAAGGTTAAAACAATACAGAAATAAGGTGTGGGATTATGTGGATAATTTCTTTTCGGCATTCAATATTACTTTTGTGCATAGAAATTTAAATCAGTAGGCCGACTCTTTGGCACTTGCAGCTAGCAACTTTAAAACTCTGATGTTTCCTAATCTGAAGTTCGAAGTTGAAGTCAGAAATAGACCTTCAATACCGAATAATATAAAACATTGGCAGGTTTTTGAAGATGATGAGGAAATTCAAAGATTTTTGAAAACTATTGAAGAGTTTTCTAGCATTTCAATAGATCAAGATGACGAAAATGGTGAAGCAGAAATATATGTTGTAGAAGTCCTTCAAGATACTATTGTTGGCCACAAAATCATTGAACTGAAGACAAACCATCTGCCCAAAGGTTTGGTTCCACTAGAAAGGTTGTTCGATCATAATGATGTTTCCAGGAAGGTTGTTATCCAAACAGAAGAAACATATGTAGTAGACTATGAAATTAGTCTGGATGCAAACCCCAGGTTGGTCAAAATACCTAGGAAACTGTCACAAAAAAAGAAAGAAGCATATGTCGAATTAATGAAACAATATTCATATATATTTTCCTGGTCTTATGAAGATCTGAAGGTGTTTGATACAAAGATTATTTAGCACACAATTCCTTTGAAACCTGGATCAAAACCTGTTAACCAAAAGTTCAGGAAATTTAATCCTTTATTGTTACCTATAATAAAAAAGAAGATGAAAAGGTTGCTAGAAGAAAAAATCATAGTGCCACTGGGATACTCAAAATGGGTAGTCAACCTTGTACCTATCATGAAGAAGAATGAAGAGATACGACTCTGTGTATACTTCAGGAATCTAAACAGGTGCTCTCTGAAAGACAATTATCCATTACCAAAAATGGATTATATCTTACAAAGAGTTGTCGGTGCAAAGAGAATCTCTATGCTTGATGGATATTCAGGGTATGATCAAATATCAGTAATGGAAGAGGACAAAAAGAAAACATCTTTTACCACTCCTTGGGGCACTTTTATGTACAAAAAGATGCCTCTCAGATTGATGAACGCAGGAGACACATTTCAAAGGGCTATGGACATCGCTTTCATTGGGGATAAAGACATGCTTGTGGTTATTTACCTTGATGACATCACTATATTTTTAGCATCCAACAAAGAACATTTACAACACTTGAAGAAGACCTTTGAGAAGTGCAGGAGGTATGATATATCACTTAATCCCAAAAAATCACATTTTTCCATGGAAGAAGGAAAGCTTCTAGGACATGTCGTTTCACCTGAAGGTATTAAAATAGATCCTGAAAGAGTAAAGGCTATTCAACAAATAGATATTCTGAGAAATAAAAAGTCTATTAAGTCCTTCATTGGTAAAATTAAATTTTTAAGGAGATTTATACCTAACTTTGTAGAGATTGTCAAGTACATTACTGACATGTTGAAAAAGGATGCAGAAATTAAGTGGATACCAGAAGCGAGAGAATCCTTTGAAAGGATCAAACAGGCTATCATTTAGGCACCTATTCTAATTAGCCCAGATTACTCCAAAGAATTCATGATTTTTTCATTTGCATCAGAAAATACCATAACTGTTGTTCTTCTGCAAAGAAATGAGCAAGGATACGAGTAGCCCATCTCCTTCTTTAGAAAAACCCTCAGAGACTCTGAATTGAAGTATGATATAATAGAAAAGAAAGAATATTCCTTGGTAAAGGCTTTAAAATCCTTCAGAGTATATGTTCTTCAATCTAAAATTACAGCTTATGTCCCAAGCAGTGTAGTCAAAGAAATATTGGTTCAGCCTGATTGTGAAGGAAAGTGAGGGAAATGGATAACATAAATCCTAGAATATGATCTCACTATAAAGCCTACTCAGTTGATAAAAGGACAAGGCCTCGCCAAATTAATGACATAATCTAATTGCAAATCAATTGGGTTGTACCATCTTTCAGACATGACACAGGATTCTTCTGTCCAGATTGAAGAAACAAATTCACAGGTAAACAACAAGTATGTTTCTTCAATATGGTACAAAGATATCATATTTTTTTTGTTGAACTTTCAATCTCCCCCGGAGTTGGATAAATCAAAATTCATATCATTAAAGTTAAGAGATATAAAGTACTACATTGTTGATCAGACCCTATTCTGGAAGGACCCCAATGGTTTTATGTTGAGGTGTGTGGATGAAAAAGAAGATAAACAAATATTTCATGATCTGCATCATGGTGTCTATGGAGGCCATCATCATTGGAAGGCTACTGCCTTCAAGATTCTTAGAGCAGGCTATTACTGTCCAGTTCTATTCTCAGATATTTTTTCTCAGGTCAGGGCATGTGAACCTTGTCAGAAATTTGTTGGAAAGTAGAAACTTATATCTTTGCCTCTGAAACCCCATGGACCATTTCAATAGTGGGGATTGGATTTCATCGAAGAGAATAATCTTTCATCCTCAGGACAACATAGATTGATTCTTACAACCACAAATTATTTTACGAAGTGGATTGAAGCAATTCCGACTTGGAATACAACATAAAAGGTAATCATCGAATTTCTAGAAGGATATATTTTTTCCAGGTTTGTCTGTCCTAAAAAACTGGTCACTGATAATGCATAGGATTTTAAATCAAATTCCATGATTGAATTATGCAATAATTATAGTATCAAATTTGTTCATTCTACTCCCTACTACCCCCAAGTGAACGGATTGGCAGAATCTTCCAATAAAACTTTGATAAGAATTATCAAAAAACTACTAATAGAAAATAAAAAATCATGGGATTCCAAGTTAAAGTTTTCTCTTTGGGCTGATCGTATCAGCAAAAAGAAGTCTATTGGGACATCTCCTTTCCATATGGTATATGGGATAGAAGAAATTATTCCAACTCAATTGGGCCTGCCAGTCTTAAAGTTTCTACAAGAAGAGCTAGAAGAACCCAATGATGTCCAAAGAAGAATTTTTCAGATGATTGAAGTTCAGCGGGTCAGAGAACAGGTGAATCAGAAAGATGCTACTCGCCAGAGAAAAATCAAGGCTACATTCGATAAGGGAACTAAGAAATATGTTTTCAATGAGGGGGATTTGGTCTTAAGATGGGATGCCAGGAGAGAAGATAAAGAAAAACATAGAAAGTTTGATAACCTATGGTATGGTCCTTTCATAATAGCCACGGTAATGAACAATAACACTTTTCTCCTGCATAATTTAGACAACAATGAAACCTTTGGGGGCCTAGTGAATGGGAGCTTCTTGAAGCATTATTTTCTCTAAGGACTCATCAGGTTTTTCAGTTAGTATAGTAGGTTTTCCTTTCAATAAAGACTCCATATACCCAATGGAATTGCTTTTACAGTTATGCTAAGAATAAAAGACTGATAGATGTAGGGAGATCAGTGAATCAAAGATAAAGGAAAAGGCATTGGTCTGCAGTTCTTGGAGTTTATTATCAAAACTCCATCCCCAGAAGGAGACAATGTTAGTCTCTAATTTTGTCTTGATTTAGTGAGAAACCCTTATCCTAAACCCTTCTTGCATACACTTCATTTTCTTCTTCTAGTTGATTTCGATCTTTGTTTTTAGTTTCTTATGGTTTGCATTTCAGTTTTTGAATAATTTATTTAAGTTTCAAATTGAAAGACATGGTTTTAAACGAGGTGTCACTTTATATGCCTGTTTGAACTTCACAAATTCAATTTTTTCTAAGTCATTAATAGCGCTATGGGAATAAGTCTATTCCTGTAGCACCAAGATAATCATGCCTTGATATGCGCCTGTCATCCATATTTTGTTATGATCACACGAATTGTGGTTTGATAGTTCGCATGTGTCCCACAATAGCTTGGAATCATTTATTGTTTCAAACCGTTTCATAATCAAATGTCTTTGTACCCGCGAAGGACTCATTTTAAATAGCCCAATTCTCAACGATCATTATATTAAACTTGCCATTCTATGTTTGAATTTTCTTAATTTAGGCACAGGTATTTTCTCAGAGGAACGTTATACACTAACAAATTGCAGGTGGAAAATTCAGAACCTGAGGGTGCTAGTTACAACATTGTGTTTTGATGGGGCCAAAGAGGAGCGGACAGGTAGTCAGAATAGAACCCGAGGGTGCTGAAATTCTCGAAGCTTATCCTCAAATGGCTCAAAGGTTTAGAGATGCTAGTTGGTTTGAATTCCTTACCACTTTTCAAGGTTACGATGAGAAGGTCTCCATGGAGTTTTCATTGAACTTTTATGGTCACGAGGTGGAGACCAGTAAGATGATGATGCTAGTGAAAGAACAGACAATTGCTAAATCTTTCATATTGGTGGTTGGAGGAGAAAGATGGTGGAAGAAAGAGCATGTGGTTACAGAGTTTGTAAACCAATTCCTACTTCCAGATAAGCAAAATCCGAATTGAAAAAGGGGAGTAACTTACAGATGGATTAAACCTGAATGGCACACTGCTCTAATCGTTATCCACAGGTATATCACCTGCGAAGGTAAATTTTCACTATTCTATATCTACCACATTAGGATATTAATGCATTTAAATGGCGATTACCCCTTAAATATGCCTTATTTTCTCCTCAAAAGCTTGACAAAGATGTCAAAGAGAGTGCAGTCACTTTCCACCAATGCTAAGAGCAGTATGTTTCATCAAGTCCTAATTAAAACTTTAGTTACGTCTTCTTTGAGAGAATTACAGAAGCCCTGGAGCTGGCTCATGCAATCTTTAAACCTTAACACAAAGTCCAACAAACAGAAGAAAGGCAAAGGGAAAAAGACTGTTACACAAAGCCAAAATATTTCAATTGATGAAACCCCTGTTAAAGAAGAAATGCCTAACATCAAGGTGACGAGGAATAGCAGAAGTAAAATTCCTAAGTTGGATCCAGAAATCGAAACGTTCTCTGAAGAAGATGTTAAAGGGGAAGATGATTCAGATAAAGATTTTAATACTCAAACTACAATCAAGCATGAATCACCATCAACCAGTAAAAGGGGTGTTGTAGTCAAAAGGACAAAGGTTAAAGGTGTGCCTGCATCTCAAAAACCTAGAAGGAATTCTACTAGGGTTACCAACAAGTACAGACTGAAGTCAAAGGCCATGTTTAATCCATCAATCAAAGAAGAAAATGGCATAGTTATAGAAGACGACTCTGAAAATGTTGAACCAGGTACCAGGAAAAGAGAAAAAATAACTTCATTGCTCAAGAAATTGGTAAACAAAGGTAAACAAATGTTTTCATCATCTACAGGACCTGTAATGAGAGCTACAACCATATTAGAAAAAGCTAAAGAAATGGCTAAAGGTATCAGTGAAATCCATGAGAATAAACAGGATTACCTTGTAGACTCAGATCACATATCAGATGTGCCTGAAGCTATAGATTCAACAAGTTCTGGTGAAAATCATAGCTCGATATTAGTCTCTAAGTACCAAGTTAAAGCAAAAGAACCCAAAGTTTCCTTAAACCTGAATGAGCTTGCACCTTTTGAAGAATTCTTAGGATTCAGGGTTAAAATCAAAACTGATAAAGAAAGAATCAAGGAATTCCAGAAAACAGTGAGACAATTAAAGAAAGAAAAGGCACAAATAGAACAATGGAATGCTCATCAACAAGAAAGGATTCAAGGTTTTAAAAAGAAGAAAAAAGAGCAAAGGGCATTGCTCAAAGAACTCAGAGAAATAAACTTCAGACTTTATTGGCACAATGTTGTGCTTACCACAAAGCTCAAACAGAAAAATGATAAAGCTACTGCTATGATTATATCCTAAAGGTTCCATGAAGATTGATACAATCATAATTTTAAT
Source organism: Picea mariana (assembly GCA_032191745.1). Lineage (NCBI taxonomy): Eukaryota > Viridiplantae > Streptophyta > Pinopsida > Pinales > Pinaceae > Picea > Picea mariana. The sequence continues at coordinate 422 of JASDQU011440648.1, read as the reverse complement.
TTTTTCCAGGAAAAATGGCAGTGTCTACTTGTTTTTGGTCAGTGAGATGCTAAGGCCTCAAACTGTTTCACTAAATCAAACTAATTCTTGTTTTGTAGAATCAAATGTAATGCTGGCAAGATCATACAATATCAAGTTGTTGAGCTGTGATATATTTTTGGATTGTAGATGCTCTTTTTGAGTGAACTACCTTAGTAGATAGATATTACTCGAATCTAGTCATTAAAGCTACACTAGATGATAGGATCTGGAGGTTTTATGGATAGTTTAAATAGACAAAGGAAAGACTATGTTCTGGTCGAAAAATTGGAGATCCAGGGGACCTTTTTGTGAAACTCCTTGTAAAGGCATTTATATTCAATTTGACACTTAATAGCAAAGGCTTATGGATGGTTAGACCCTCTTTTCTACTCTGTTATTTC
>JASDQU011440646.1:11215-23685 GCA_032191745.1 Picea mariana | reverse complement strand
CTAATGAAACTTATCACAGTGATATAATATTTATCATTGGCTTACCAGACTTATCACTGTTCTGCTATGTTTCTTAGCTCTCCTGTATCAACGTCTCTATGTCTGCATCTTCTTTGAGATTTTTGATCTTCTATTTTTCTCTACAAGAGCACCTTAGCCTTCCTTTAGTGTCTCACTGTCTTTCTCCACACATGCATTGCGCTTTTTGTGCTTCTACCTTTTATGCTCTATGTGCCATGTCCATTCAATGCTCCATTCCTCTTCTCCGTGTTTCAGCTGCTGCACACTCCTTCTACACTCCTGAATCCTTCTCAACAACAACAAACCACATCTCTTCTCTGTTCTCCATACTTATAGTCCCTGTGCACCTTGTGCATGCTCTCCTGCCATGCTTCTGCATGCTCTCTCATGTCGAGTACTCTACTTGTTCATCATTGCAACTCTTCAGCTTCTCTGGCAGTTAGATTCATTTGTCAATTGCCTCTACGAACAGTCTTCATTCCACTGGAAGATTCCTAGAGACTCTTCAGCGCCTCTGGCAACCACACATAAGTCTCTTTGAGTCCTCTAGCAGAAACCATCAGTGGTTTCTAGCAGTTACACTGTGAACCTCCAAAGATCGCTTCAGCCGCTGAATCACCACTGATCGATTGACTATGAAAAGCAACAATAGCCCTTCGATCATACTTAAATTCAACTGCACCATTGGATTGGATTTGTAGGATATTCCGTTTATTTCACATTTCAACATTTTCGTGGTGAGGAGTCTCGACTCTCCATGTACCAAACTCTGAAATGGAGCTTGTCTTTTCGAGCGCTTCTCTACAGCTCTTCGATGATGTGACCACTGGCGGTGACTAAGGCCTACACCAAAAAGGTGTTTTCACATTTCTCATTTTGAAACTTCGGGACTCCTTTGATGAAGAGTCTCAATTCTTGACTCTTCCAACTCCCGGTATCCGAACCTCCGAAATGGATTCGGATCAACGATCCACACTCTTGATGATTTGACAGTCCAGATCTATTCGTGATTTCGCATATCGCGATTTCAACATTCTTGATGTGAGAGTTCTTGACAACTTCACCTCCTGGTCTGTGAAACTCCGAAATGGAGTCAGATCAACTTTTTGGCTTTTTGCACTTCGCAACTTCGGGATTCCTGTCGTGAGAGTCCTTGGCATCTCCAACTCTCGGTATCCGAACCTCCGGTATGGAGTCTTTGACATTTCACGATTTCGCATTTCACGACTTCGGGTTTTGCGACTTCGAGACTCCTATGATGAAGAGTCTTGAATCTTGACTCCTCCAACTCCTGGTATCTGAAACTTCGAAATGGAGTCTTTGACATTTCGCGATTTCGCATTTCGCGACTTCGTGTTTCGCGACTTCGGGACTCCTGTGATGAAGAGTCTTGAATCTTCCAACTCCCGGTATCTGAAACTATCCTCCTTCTTTTGAGATTTTGGTGTTTCGCATTTCATGATTTCGGGACTCCTTATGATGAAGAGTCTTGACTCTTCCAACTCTCGGTATCCGAAACTCTGAAATGGAGTTATTTCCCGGTCTGTGAAACTCTTTGTTTATGTGCCTATTTTGGGATTTCGACATTTCGCATTTTTCCGTTTTGGCATTTTGGCACTCCTGTGGTGAAGTGTTTCGACACTTCAACTCCTAGTATCTGGGACTCCGAAATGGAGGTATTTATCGGCTTTCAAAACTCTTGTTGATGTGCCTCTTTCGGGATTTTAGGATTCTGGATTTTGCAACTCCGGGACTCCTGTGTTGAAGAGTCTCAACTCTTGACTTCTCAATCTCCCGGTATTCGAAACTCCGAAATTGATTCAGATCAATGTATTCTGGCGTTTCGTATTTCTCCGTTTTGGAATTCTTGTCGTGAGTTGCTTCCTTGACTCCTCTAATGCCCGGTATCTGAAACTCTGAAATGGATTTTACGCTTATGATATTTCCATGCAATTATCCCTGCACTACTGATCTTCCTTGCCTGCCTGTTTTCCATCAAATAAACATGCACACTCATTCACTCTTCGTGCACCTCTGAACTATCTTTTTTGATCTTACGTTGTCCTTGTTTTTCCATTGCTGCATACTCTGATCTTGCCATCAATGACAAGCACACCTTCCTATAAACATGCCAACATACTCGCCATAATGCATAGCCGCAATACATTTCCCTCATAACAGAGGGTTTCCTTCTAGGGAAAAAAAGCCTAACATAATTTCTACCATTAGATCTGCCACCTTATAATGAACGGTCCAGATTTACAATGAAATTACAATATACATTTACAAGGAAATTTTTCCTTTGAGGGCTTCACCCCCAAACCACCGAGTCGAGAGGATAGCGCCCCCAGACCTCGCAGAGGGGATACCCCCCCTCTGCACTCTCCCGCGTGAAAGAGTGTAAATACTTCTGGGGTGTAAAGTCTTCATGGGGTATAAACACGACTGAAAGCAAGGACCTCTGAATCAGGAAGATAATCAGGCTCCACAACCAACACAAAGTCTATATTGCTTTGTCATGGCGAAGTTCCATGTGTCGCTATTCTGATATCCCGACGAAGCCCCCATTTTATAATTTTTCCGTCTGCGAAGGTCGTTCTGGAACTTTCTGCAACTTCTCGATTTTATCCCTCTTCTTACTTAACTTTCTATCCTTCTTTCCAGTGAGCTTCGTCTCGGTATTCCTTTTTCCATTCTGATTCTTATCTTTTTTGTTCATAGTCACTTCACGTTGTTGATATTCTTCCCTAGGATTCCTGGATAATACTTTGCCTTTGTCCGGGGTAGGTACTTCCGTGTTTTGTGGGTCTTCTAATTTTCTTACAGCTTCGACATCTGGGTTGCTAGTGTTAAATAACTTCGATCTTCTCTCCTGTTCTTCAATCAAGTGTGTGATCCTTCTGGTCATGAAATATTTTAACTCTTGTTTCTTCTTCTTCTTATTTTCATCTGGCTTGATCTCTATCAATCCAAGGTTTTCCTAGTATCATGGTAAATGGGGCGCTATCCTCGATAAATCTAATAATATCAAAATCGTCTTCTGTCGAAGTTCCATTGGCATTCATAGGTATCTGGGCGATCCTTCCACATAGGTTTATCAACTTTCCTCTGAGTAACCATATTCCTCCTAATGAGGGAGTCATAACAGGCCTTCCGATAGATTCCTAAGTTTTCTCTGTCATGATATTCACCTGTGTTTCCTCATCTAGAAAACAGTCAATGTCGAAGTCTTCTATTCTTTCTTCGATGCATTCTTTTTCTTTGAATATCTCTGATAGTCTGAAATGTCGATAGTCATTCAGTGTTTCATTTTTTTGCAACAATACTTTCTTTGATTCCATCTGGGATTCTTCCTTTTCTAGATCTTCCTTAGGGTTTTCTTAATTCAGAGTCATTCTTTCCACTTTAGCAATAATTTTAGGGCAATCCAACACTTCATGGTCCATAGCCTTACAAAAAAGACAACTAGGTCTTCTTCCATGATAGTCCTTAGCAAGATGTCTTGGTCTTCTGCAACTATAGTAGAGGGTTAATCCTCTCTTTCTCTTAAATGATCCCCATCCTTCACGGTACTACGCACTAGGATCATGGTAGCTAACCTGCAAAAAATTCTTTCTAGGATCCTGCATCCATTTGTTAGTCCAATCATTCTTTCTATACATGGGTATAACATATATTTCATTATTCTTATCAGATCTACACATATAAAACATTCTTTCATCTATTAGAGCCCTAGTTTTCAAGCTAGGACAAATCCTATTAATCATTCCTAGATCCATACTCTAGAAACAAAAAATTCCACTTATCTTACTTCTACGTAGCACAAAGCTTCCAGATCTAAAACTTTTAACTATTCTTACCTTTTATCATAGCACAAAGCTTGCAGATGTTACCTCTTTTAATAAAAAATTCTCACTTTTTCCTTTCTTAGAGAACAAATATTTCAGATCTTTCTTCTTTCCTTCAAATCCAACCTCCTTTCTTCAGATTGGGCTTCTTTCTTTAGAACAGAGCTTTATAAATAGAGTAGGATACTATGCACTAGGGTACAGATCTACGCGTAGAGATTTCACAATTTTAGGTCGAATCTTCACACAAAGATTCTTGTTTCTCAGTTCCCAACAATCACAGTTTCATGTCCCGACAACGGAACCATTTGTTGGCACAGGGGAAGATCCAAGGTTCAACAATACAACATTTCACCAACAAATCCCTAACTATCAGCCCTTTCGACAACACCTGCGAAGTAGATGAAGTCTCACTCAAGGTAGAGATAGGGGTGGTTGTAAGACTCAGGTGTCTGCAACCTTAGCTAGGACACATATCTGTGATTATAACACTTAATAAATCACTAAACACCGTCAGTTCTTCAATATGCAAGAAATATCCACTTCGCTAATAGAACAGAGGTTCGCAGTATTCAAACTAATTTAATGTATTCAATAACTTAGCATAGGTAAATAGATCAGAGTGAGCAGATCAAGCACTAAGCATAACCATATAGATCAGATCTAACATTCTCACATCTAACAAGCACACCGCATAAGTAGATCTATATAAATACATCAAATCACTTAGTAAATAACATGTGAACACGTCAAGACAAAGAACAAAGCATCATAACACAATATTTACGTTTTTCACCCCCACCCTGGGGCTACATCCACCAACTCTTCTTATTTATTGTCTTCAGTCAATCGGTTACAAGAACAGAGCCTCAAAACCCTTACTCCACACAAGATAGAGGATCTACGTAGCTCACTAGATCCTTCTTCCTTGCGTTACAACACAAAGAATTCCACGATCGGTTACAACCACTTGCACTTACCTCTGCAAGTCTCTCACAGTAGACACAAAGCCGTTACAATCCACACTAGCACTTAGCACAATGGCTCTCACATCACATAGATGCACTTCTTACCCACCTTCTATATGGCCTAGACATCTATATATATATATATATTACAAAATAGGCCTAAAGATGGGTAAACCCATGGGTGGACATCCCATTCCCGTTACATATTCCCACATCCCAAAAAGGACCCAAAACGAGGCCGAGATCCCATGATCTTTGCTTCACCTTATGCTCCTCCTTCGACAGGTTGTCGAAGTCCCAAAATAGTTCAACATGACCAAGAATCTCCCAAAACTGGGTCAAGGGCCAACATCACCTCAAGATATTTTCATGCTCCTCACTCAAAGCTCTCGATCTCTAATAAATTGGTGCCATAGATAAATGTGGCTAGCGGAGTTCTAATATGGCAGGCAAATAGAACTTTAACAGGGGCACCAAAGTAGCAGGGTCACCCAGATCACAAATCACAAACACGATTGATGGCCACACTTCATTGCGGGGACGGAAAATGCTCGAATGTTAACATCCTTGAGCAGTCCCACAATCAAAACCATGGTATTTTTGGAGAGGTATGTGGAAGCTTGTGGTGGATTGCGGGGGTCAGAGTAGTGTGGACCCAAATCACCCTTGATAACTTCTGCAATCACATGTTTAATGATGTCAGGTCACCACGTCACTTCAAGATATTTTCACGCTGCACACCCAGTTGTCTCTAGTGGCCTCTAATAGCATGCGTGCATGCCATGATCAACGTAGAACTCAACTCTCTCACTCTGAATCATTTTTTTCCATAGTCTCAGTTCATTCCAACGCTCGCAGTAGTCCAGTTTCATCGCTAGTGTCAATTTTCAATTATTCAGTTCAAGAATATGTTTAGTTTAAAGCATAATAAGTGGTATTTTATGTGTGATAAGAACCACTCTTTTTATTAAGTCAAGTATGAAGTATATATTGATGTACTCCAACAGTGTTTTAGTCAAGTTATTAATTCATTCTACAATTGTTAATGTAGAGTTAAGTCTCAGTCCTAGATGGACGAGAGCCTCTACAACCCTGATAAATATGTAGTTTCTGTATGTTTTGAGGGTCAAATTTTTTGGGAAAGGATAGCAATACAACACTAGTTGGACCCGTTCGATGCATGGATTAAAGCTCTCTACCCAGTGAATATACTCTTGATGACAATGTTTCATTCAAATCTTCATGTGTTTTTATCTTATCTTAAATGCATTTTTTTATTTGTACAAAGTACATTTCATTTCCTTCGGCTATTTTATAACTTGTCCGTATTGATATGCAACCTATGAAAACAAATAATGCGTGGTGAAATTTTTTTTTATCGCAACCTAAAGGAGTAATTGTGTTTTTGATACATTTTTAATGTCTTGAAATGATATTTTAAGTATTGAACTTCTTGCAACAGATTATTCATTGAGTAATTTGTTGTTTCCCTTTGTTTTCTATTATTTCACTGGTTTGTCATTAGTGTTCCACTAGCCAAGGAGGACCCTCATCCATATCAATTTTCCAACCCAACCATGCTCCTGTCTTGGTAGAACCAACCCTCTAACTAACCAACAAAAAATTAAAAAATCAATGATTCTAAACTTGAGGTAGCCTAGCTTTTCCGTTTAGTAGTCGGGTGCAGACCTTAGGACCAACACAACCTGAACTAGAATAAGGGGGAAGAGAAAAGAGAAGTTGTTTGGTGTACCACATGCAGGGCATAATTACACCACAAAAATGAATTCCCAACCTTCCTGCAGTACATGGAAACATGAGTACCAGACCCTTTTCCAATAAGAGGACCATGCTGCGAGATCTGTAAGACACACAGGAATATTCCATATTATTGTCGCATGATGCAAACGTATCAAACAATACCCAAGAATTCATATTGCAGTTTTTTCAAGTCAGCGGGTCATGATGATAAAGACTGTAGGACAATGGACCTGATGAGAGAAAGAACTTTAGAAGCCTATAGGGTGCAGGCATAAATGATGACAGGGAAAGGTGCACCTCAGTTTAACCAAGTACCACCTCCATACAACACTGTGCAACAGTAGTACAACACTGCGCAACCACAATATAATAATGTGAAACCATAGTATAACCCCGTGCAGTACAATCAGCTGCCTAAATACAATGCGTAGTGAGGAGATCGAATTGGCTGTAGAGGTGGAGGACGAGGTGGAGGAGGATTTTGAAGAAATAGAGTCTAGTATTGTGCCACAACTTCCAACATCCAGGAAATTATACAAGGGAATTCCCACTTCCACCTACGACATGTATCTTCTATCACACAAAAAACCATGATACAAAGGAATGCCCAACACTTTTGGGAAAAATTCAAGAAAAGAGGAACCAGAATAATCATAATGTTCAGTGGATCTCTTTAGAGGCGAGGGACGATGGAAGAAATATCAACATATTCACATGAGGAGGTGCTAAGATAGGAAGTGACGTAGTGAGACAATATCCAGCACCATACCAATGGGTGAATAAGAATACTGAAACACAGAAGCAATTTGATGCACAAAAAGAAAATGATAAATTCAAGGAGGCTAGACAAGAGTTCCTCAAACAAGATGGTGCGTCTACATTAGCTGCGCAACATAGTCACAACATACCAATGTACGAGATTCCTTCGTCAATGGACTAGACCAATGAAGCACAACCTCTAGGGACAGTAAGTACCATAAAGGATTTTATACAATCCTGTGTTAAATTACTGAATGATCCATCATCTATTAAAGTTTTGAAAAATATGTTATAAATATTTAACACAGAGGTAGATGAGAATTTAGAGAAGAAAACAATCAATCACCTCCATACAAGAAGGAGGACAAGGAGAGAATTCAGACTGAATTCCAATATTAGAGATTTTAATATGGGGGATATTATACTGGATTTAAGATTTGAGGTAAATGTGTTACCCAAGAAGACATGGCAGTGTATGGGAGAGCCAACACTAGACTATCCACTTGTCCAGTTGAAGTTATCAAACCAACACAAAGTTATACCAATTGGAAGGATTAAGGGTGTGACAGTAGATTTGGATGGAGTGCACACTAAGGTAGACTTTGAAGTGATAGAAATAGTGGATGGCACAACACCTTATCCAACATTGTTTGGCTTGGATTGAGAATTTGATAAGAAGACCATAATAAACTTGAAGAAAATGAAGATAACATTCAAATCAGGAGAATATAGAGTCATTGTGCCATTAGATTCATCAGAAGGACATAGGTTTGTAGAGCCCACTTGTTTAGATCTGGAGGACATAAACCAATTATACAGAACCACGACGCGCGAAGAATATTATGTTAACCCAACTGCAAATGAGGTATTCAGTTGTAGGAGTAGCACATCATGTGATTCTGAGTCATATACCAGTTTGGAGAATTGGAAATAGAGATTACATGAAGTTTCCACAAGAAGGTGCACAAGAATAGACCACGTAGTATGATGGGTGGATACCGAGATAAGAGAACCTCCCAATTTTCATGGAATAAATAACTTAGAGGAATTCCTAACAAGATATGAAGATGAAGTGTTAGAGAATCAAAGGCTCTTATCCCTAGACATTGCACTCAAGGAAACACCTGCAAGATGGTGGGGTGCGCACAAAGAAACAACTGAGGACTGGTACCAATGTAAGTGACTATTTTGCATTAGATTCGGTGCAGAGCAGGGGAGCAATAAAATACATAGATATGATGGACAAGGGACACCAACAGAATATTTGGAGAAGTGCAAGACACAATGGAGGATGACACCATCAGTGGAATGACCTCATCACTTCATCCATACATTGGAAGGAATTCTAGAAAACTGGTATGTAGACTAGGAACTACGCAGAGGCATTGCAGAACGGATAAAATCACATCAACATTTTATAGTAAAATTCTCATTTGAACATGAGAACCCCAACATTGAGTCAACACTAAAATAGATAAGAGGGGTGATATTTATTGATGAACCATAGGTTGAACTCATGACGGAATACTAACGACAGAACATGCAAACAGACAAAGAACTATTGTCATGCCATCCTGTGGAAGAAGAAGCACTAGATGAAGATGACCCGCACAATATTCATATTAAAAAAATTGAAGGAGAATAAGAGGTGGAAGGTCCATCTTTGGAATCAAAATTATTTGTTTCACCAATCAAGGTGAAGAAATTTAACATTGGGAAAACTAATAATCCTAGAATGGCTAGTATTGGAGACTATTGGGATGAAAAAATAGTGGAGAGAATAACAGATTTACTGCGTGAATATAATGACCTGTTCCCCACAACCTTTACAGACATGAGAGGAATAAAAAGATAACTAGGAGAGATGAAGATACCTCTCAAACCTGAGGCTAGACATATCAGATAAATATCTTATAGAATTAATTCAATATATAAGCAGAAAGAAAAAGCAGAAATTGAAAGGATGCTGGAAGTTGGTATCATAGAACCAATAGAGGAATATGAATGGATAATTCCTATGGTAGTGCAAGAAGAGAAGCAAGGGGGGATAAGGATTTGTGTAGACCTGAGGTAACTGAGTGATTTTTTCGTACATGATCCTTTTCCTACCCCTTTCACAGATGAGGTACTAGAGAACGTGGGAGGCCATGAAGCATACTCATTTACAAATGGATTCTCAGGTTACCATCAAATCAAGATAGCTCCAGAAGACAAGTAAAATAGTACTTTTTCTATAGAATGGGGATCCTACCAGTACACAACCATTCCATTTAGGCTAAAGAATGCACCAACCATATTTTCAAGAGTAGTCATAGTTTCTTTTAAAGAATTTATACATCAGTTATTAGAAGTGAATCTAGATGACTGGAATGTATATGTTTGTTAAAGGACCATGCATAAGTGTTAAGGCTTATGTTTGAAATATGCAAGTAGTGTCAGATATCATTGAATATAAATAAGTACATCTTTCAGACACCTTTTAGAATATTGTTGGGAAATATAGTCTGTAAACAAGGCTTGCTAGTAGATCCTTCTAAGATTGTATTCATTTTCAAGTTATTTCCACCAAAATCAGTGCGCCAGTTGAGAGCAACACTAGGACATATAGGATATTATAGTAAATTCATAAAGGTTTATCCATAGATTATTGCGCCAATGGAAAAATGCCGAAGAAGGATACCATATTTCAGTGGAATCAAGACTTCCAACAAGGGTTGGACACCTTAAGAGAAACGATGGTCGCAACACCTATCCTAGTATTCCCAGACTGGGAAAAGACATTTCATGTGCATGCATATTTATCATCCATATCACTTGGAGAAATTCTAGCGTAGTTGGGAGTAGGGGATTTAGACCATCCTATATCCTTTGCAAGAAAAAAAATTGTCAGAATCAGAGAAGAATTACAACACCAAAGAAAGAGAAGGCCTAGCCATGGTATATGCACTTCAGGAGTTCGGGCACTATTTGTTGGGAAAACACTTTAAGATTTTCACAGATCATTCTGCCCTAAAATATTTAGTCAATAAGCTAGTGTTGGGGGGGAGGATATGTATATGACTGTTGTTATTTCAAGAATTTGATTTTGAAGTAATAGTCAAACCAAGGAAGATGAATGCAGGACACGATCATCTATCAAGGGTCACCAATGGAGAGGAACCGACCAACTTGGAAGACAACTTCGTTGATACGCAGTTATTTTCAGTACAAATAGTTGATGAATATTTTGTTGATGTCATTGAATACTTGAGTACTGGGATTGCGCCACAAGAATTTAGCACTGCAAAAAAAAGAATCTGGTAGTTAGATATGCAAACTATAAACTGATTATAGGACACTTATATAAAATGGTTGCAGGCAACATTTTGAGAAGGTGTGTACTTGAGCATGAAAGGCCTAGAATTTTGGCAGAAGCTCATGAGGGAATAGATGGAGGACATTACGTAGGAAAATATATCGCACATAAGGTATTGCGTGTAGGACTATGGTGGCCAACAATTCATAGAGATGCCAAGGAATATTTCCAGAAATATGATGTTTGTCAGAGGGTTGGTAAACCTAACAGAAGGGATGAGATAACCCTAAGACCACAAGTAACTTTGTAGGTATTTGGAAAATGGGAAATAGACTTTGTTGGGACAATCCATCCACTAGAAAAAAGGTTAGGAGCGAGATATATCATCACTATGACAAAATATTTAACAAGATGTGTAGAAGCATCACCAGTCAAAGACTGCAACACAAAGACAACATCACACTTTTTGTTTGAGCAAGTGATCACTACATTTGGATGTCCAAGAATTTTGATGAGTGACCAAGGTACTCACTTCATCAACAACACTATCAGGGTTATGACTAAGGAGTTTGAAGTCTATCACCAGAGGAGTACACCATACCATCCTCAGGAAAATGGAACAATAGAATCCTTCATTAAGATTTTGGAGAATGCTTTGGCAAAGATCTGTAATGTCAACATGGATGATGGGGATTTGAAGATACCATAAGTACTATGGGAATACAGGAATACATGCAAGAAGTTAACAGGAAAGACACCATTTAGATTGGTGTATGGGAAGGAAGTAGTAGTACCATTATAATTTATGGTACTCAGTTTGTGCATAGAAACAATAACCAACATGACAGAAAGAGGAACAATAAAGAAAAGGCTAAATCCACTAATGGATATGGAAGAGGATAATATTCTGACAGGATTTCATCAATAATTATAGAAAGAAAGAGACAAAGATTGGCATGATAGACATATCAAGAGGAAGAGTTTCAAGGAAGGAGACCTAGTCTTTCTCTATGGAAGTCAATGTTTTCAACATCCTGGTAAGTTTAGAATGCATTGGCTAGGGCCCTATGAAGTAAATACTTTCACATATGGGGGATATGTACAACTAAAGGATCAGGAAGGAACATAACTCAAGGGAATGATCAATAGTAGTCGACTAAACCTGTACAGGGACAATCGACCTCCTAGCACTTAAAAGTTACAGTCTAAGAAGAAGGACATGTACATAGTATAATATAGTAGAAGTTAGGATAGAAAAATGACAAAAAGATATGAAAAGCAGAAAAAGAGGAAAAAAGAAATACAAAAATAGAAAAGAAGAAAATGCAAAAACAAAGGGAAAGGTTGCGTGCAAAAATTACCACGACAAACATCAAAAGATCGCGCATAGTAAAAAGTGGAGTCGGTGAAAATGCATTCAAAAAGTGAAAATTAAACATGACACAGTCTATAAAAGGCAGAAAGCATATAATTATTCAACACTTAGTGAATTTCAGGATCAGAGCGAGAAAAAGACCCTGTGCTGTAGTTACCAAGTTACAAAATAGCAAGGCAAGTTGTGATAGTTACAAATAATGACTCCACCGAAGTTTGGGTCGCCGGGATAGTTTCTCTAGGTCACTCAACAGGGACAAAGGCACAAAGAGAGGATGCAACAACCTGAGAATATAGTCAAGATTGAGGATGTGATCACCTTAGACCCAAAATCGATTATCCTGACGCAGTTCGGGGAAGATCTCCCTACATTGTAGCAAGGAGAGATAGGGCAGAGCTCCGTGGTCAGAAACGAGGTTTCAAAACATAACCCTAAGGCACCTG
>JASDQU011440644.1:4993-23536 GCA_032191745.1 Picea mariana | reverse complement strand
TAGTCATAATTAGTCATTATCCAGTCTCCTATATTTTAGGAGAGAATATTCCACCTGTAGAATATTCTCTTTCAGTTCACACTTCAGTTTGACTAGTTGAGTTGAGTTTAGATGTTGCATTGGGATCATCACCATGCTAATTCGACCTTGCCTTGGTATCATCACCAAAGTGGCGCATTAGCCTTGATTCCTTGAGTTAACTCCTCACTACTTTTTGTTCAGTCAGTTAACTGAAGACTAGTTGACTAGTTAACTCAACTAGGTGGCAGTTCACTCCCGTAACTGCCTGAGAGACTAGAATAGGTGGTAGTTCACTCCCGTAACTGCTAGTGTGTGTCCAGATCAATCTAGACCACCACTATGGCAACTTGGTTCACCTCAAGTCAAACTCATTGAGTTATACAAAGTATATCATGTGTAAATTATTCATTATTCACAATGGCTAATGAGAATTCTTTCCATTCTTTCTCTCCTTATTCTTTTTCCAATTCTCTCTGCAAATGTGTGTATCATTGTTTAGCTAGATCTATTTTGTGCAGGTCAACACATTTACAGTAGCTACAAGCTAGACATCCCATGAAACCAAATACCTTGCAAGATTTGGATGCTTGCATGACGGGCAACCAACTTTATTCTACTCCTTGTGACAGATGGGGAATCATGAGCAGTGTAGCCACAAAACCACACAATTTCTAGGATTTGACAGTTCCTGTGCAGAAGGGCAGCAAAGTTCGTTATGCCCCTTAAAGAACTTTCTCCACTTTTTTAAGCACTTAAAAGGAATCAAGTATTTGGAATGACATCTTGAACCTTAAAAAGTTATATGATAATTTTATGATGAAGTGCAAGATCATTGGTGCAAAGGGGAATTTGGTGTTCACTACAAGACCAATTTCTCTTAAGAAAACCAAAATAGGGGTTTGTTGGCAGCCATATTAATCTCTATTTTTTACAAGCTGCCTACACAGGGTTTTTAAATTCTCATTACTCGTCACAACTTTTCTCATTAAATGACACCATTATACGTCACTTTCTGCGTACCTGTTTTTCAATTTCGTTTTCATGACTGCAAGTGTGAAAACCCACAGTTGGAATCCATGTTTGAATACATCAAAGGGTTAATGTTCGTTTGGTTTATCATGAACCTGATTGTTTACATGGTTATAACTCCTTGGCCTCAAACACACCATTGGTTACATATGTATCAAAACACCACCCATTTAGCATTTGACTATTGTTAATATGGTTTTGATTTATAAAATCTTTGATGCAATGGTTTATTCGACATATTGATTTTTTTGGGCCAAATCGTGGATATGCAATTGTTCATTTGACATTTTGATCGAATTTTTGGATATGCATATAATGGTTTTGTAATTGTTATGATTTGTATGTACCATTACACCAAGGTGTCTTTCCAAGTATAGCCTGAAATGATGTTCTCGCATGGCCTCGATCTACACCACTGTCCTCGCATGCATAGCATTAACGCTCCTTCCTAGCATTTCGAGATGCCTTTGCATTGTGTTGGGGAAGCTCAGGGCAAATGGCTCTGTTTTTATTGTGTCAAACCATATCGCTGAATACCCTGTCGATTTTGTGTTGTTAGCCATGGCTCCCATAGTGAGAATTGAACCCAACGGTGTCCAGACTTTGTTATTCTTTGATAATGTCTGAGAAGACTTAGAGAGGAATGGTTGGCGGGTCTTTGTTGAGAAGTTCGAGGGTTTTAATTTGGCAGTTGCTCAATAATTTTCCCTAATGTTCGATGGTTGCAGAGCTAAAATTAGAGACGTCCAGCTTGAGTTAAACGAAGATTTCATTAGCTCAGCCACTGCTTTGTCAGCCGTGGGACAAAAATGGTTTTAAAACTCAAAGGTTGAGGAGGTTCCCTCGTCACTATTGTTTACCTCAAGGAAGATTACTAGTTGCGACAAAGGTATGCCCGTTACAGCTCTAAAACCTAGATGGCACGATCTGTTAGCTATTGTCAAGCAGTTCGTTACATGTGAGGGTAGATATAGTTTGGTTTTCTTATATCACTTGCGGTTGCTCATGATTTTTATCGATTTTCCCTTAAACATGTCATATTTTCTCCTTCGAAGTTTATACAAAATGACAAAGCGTTTTAAAAGGCAAAAATCCAATTCCAACCTGTTCCACCACTGTTTGATTAAAATTATTATGGTTCATCAGTTGAAGTTAAACGGTGATTGTTGGGACGCCTTCATGTTAAGGAATGGTTTTTCTAGCACTGAAATAGGACAGGTTGACAAGTCTATCATTACAGAAACCCTTGTCGATCCTGTCATCCCCCCTCCTTCGCTCTTGCCCTCTGTGGAACCCTCGACCTACCTAGACACTACCCAACCCGACACTCTACCTGATTCGTATCCAAAAGATGGTGGTAAGCCTGTTAAAAAGTCTACAAAGAAAAAGTGTAAAGGTAACAGTGATATCAATTACAAGGGTAAAAGGGCCACGCATTGGGTTTCACGATCTGCCCGAAATAAACCTAAGGAAAACGCAGACCAAAACCCAATTTTGTTAAGCGAGGATTCTGATTCAGAAATTGAACGGTTTCTAACTAAAGAATATCCATATTCGTATGGACTTTGCTCTGGTAAACCCTATGATTATGTGATGAACCTTCCACCGTGTCTTAGAGACAACCCCGACTTCCCTGGAATCAAACTCAACAAAGAACCTACAAGTCAAATGGGAAATTCCCCACCTGCTAATACACAGTCTATTCGGCCGCAGTGCGACGAATGTCAGTCATGGCTTGATAGGTATTACAGAGACGTACCTTTGCTTCAGTCTCGGATCAAGTTCTTGGAGAACCAGGTGAATGTGCTAACAAAAGAAAACGACAGATTGCAAAACATATCTCAAGCCAATGATAAAAGACAAAAAACCACAGGGTCTATTGTTTTTAAGAACGTGGAAGCGGCCACTGCCATTGTGGATTCGAAAATTGCTTGATTAAAACAAATCCCTGAATCTGAGGTATGGTGTTTTACAAATAATTTTAGTATGATTTTGTCTTTGTTTTTAATTAGAATACATGATTTGTTCGCTCGAATTGCATCTATTCTATTTTGATTGATTTAATAAAACACGATTCTAATTATAATTATAACTAGCTACAGAATCGTGAGATTATGTAGCTAGTTACTAAAAATTCAATTTTTTTGTTTTTACAACTAAAATGCAATCTGAAATCGTGTATTCTTGTGTGTTTACAGGTACATATGATTTCTAAAGAAGATTTGAATCGCTGGTGGCATCTCTCAACGTGCTATTTCTTTATATGGTTTTAGAATAGGCTGTTAGTTTTGATAACAATGAGAATCTGGGAGGTTGTATCCCCCACAATTTTTGGAACGAATTTGATGATTTCCACAGGAAATGTTTTGAACCTGTGGCCTTTATAAATGTATTGTTTTGTAAACAAAGAACCATCGTTGCCTGGGAGCAGAAACTATGGATTTATGATTGACAGACTTGAATGGAAATTGATGTTGTTACAACTTTAGCTTCGATATATCATATTTTTGTTCAAGTTTCACTCATTTTGATTTGTAATCAAATCATGACTACTTTAGATATCATGGTTTATTACAGATTGATGTGATGGGATTTATATGATGTCCATGTTTTATGTCTCTCATATTATATACAACAATTATCTTGTTCAAATTTGATGATTAGAAGATTCATCTTTTTTATTCAATGAACAGTTGTATGCAAATTTTTACAGCCAGATTTATCTTAATGTGATCATTTGTCAAATTATAAATTGTTGTTGCTACATCTCTTACATGTTCTATTATTATCATTCAAGCATTACTGCTTCGTGTTTACGAGAAGCATTGGTAAGATCTGGTGCGGGTTGGCCTCATCAAACAGCGAAATTAGATGCTATGCACAGGATGAATAGAAGATGCGATTACAGGTTAGTTTGCTTGTGTTATTTTATTAGTTTAATTAATATATAAATTTCTTGTAATATAAACACATTTTACTATTCATCTCTGTTTTCAACTACACAGTTTCCTATTGCATTTCTTGTTTATAAAAGTTATAAAAAAAAATCAAAAAACACTAAATGATAGCTTCGTTGTCATAAATCAATATGTATTTGATTTTTGCAGGTTTAGATCAAAATTTGCATTTTGTGAATATTATACATATATTAGAGATATAATCTTATCGATACACTGTACGTATAATAAGTAGAACTACTATTTTATAAATACTAGTTAGCAAACTATGAATATATTTTAGATTTGTATATAGTTTTCAGCAGCTGTTTTTCACTGAGTTAGTTTCTTTAGTTTTGTTTTTTCACTTTCTTAGGACTTAGATCGGCCAACGAAGCCGCTAAACCCGTCGGAGTGGATTAATCCAAACGGCTTGGGTTAAGTAGACAACCCCGGACCGGATTCAATCCTCCAGTTGACGAGCGGTCATTTTCGCCCGTCAACAAATGGCGCTAGAAGGAGGGCCTGAAAATTATTAATGGCACGAGGTGGTCGTAAGACTCCTCCACCACCTACTCGCTCACCTATAGTGACTATAATTCATTCAAATGACAACATTTTCCCTCAAACAACAACCACATCAAACGATGATCTACGAATCACAGTTGAACCAGTAACTCCAAATCCTACAGGTGGTGACGTACAAGAGATTGTCCACCAATCTCTCATAAGAACACATAGTTCCTTCGCCCATTTAAGACAACCAAACCAACCTTTGGACCAACCATTAGAATTCTCTGATATCAAAGAACAATTCGGAGGCACTAACCTCACTTTAAACCCTACAGATCCAATCCTCACTCCTACAGCAGGAGGATTTGGTATACCGCTCTCGCCACCTACTTCATCTCCTTCTTCTTCTAGAGAAGAGTCCTCTAACAAAGGAAATTCCTCATCCCAACCTTCGACACCGCCCACACCTATGGCCAACAAGAACAATCCCGCCAGACCCTTGCTCGGCTAAGATGCAGTGGCCATACCTGAGCCTCAACATCCCTTACCCAAACACCCAGAGAAGTGGCTCCTTAAATTTGACTCGGACTATAAACATATCTCCAAACATCACATTAAAAAGTTTATGTTAGCCATTAGACTCCGTAGTGTCGAGCATGAAGACGTAGTCTGTAGATTGTTTCCCTACACCTTTGAGGACAATGTCTCTACCTGGTACTTTTCCCAACAACCCCATATCATCGCGTCATGGGAGAAGTTTGAGTCTTGTTTCCTTGAGAAGTTCAGAGACGACAAGTCCCCAGAAGTTCTAGTCATGGAGCTTTCTAGTTTAAGAATGAACCCCAAAGATAAAATCAAAGACTTTAATCAAAGATTCTTAACACTAAAGAACCGAATCCCTACGGATTCGATGCTTGCCAAGAATCTTATCATAGCATATTATACGAAAGCCTTACATTAAAGCATAGCCATTTGGGTAAAAAGATCTAAGAAAACCACGTTGTTAGAGGCCTTCGAAGAGGCCAGTCAGATTGAGAAAGACATCCTCAGCTTAAAAGACACTACTAGCAACGAAATAGAAACTAGTTCATCTTCCAAAAATAAAATCGAAATACTTCCTAGACCTGCTTAAAACAAAGCACAACCGGAAAGCTCAGATCTAGAAAAGTTACAAAAAGTCGTTCAAAAATTGTCCAATCAAGTTATAGATTTGAAAAGGACGCTAAAAAAGCTTCTTCGAGCAAAGGGCCGTACAAACCCCCGTTTAGGAAGCCTTTTCCCACCAGCCAACCTAATTCAAATACTAAAGGCTTAAATCTAGAAAGCCTGCAATTCGCTATTCAAACGATTCTAGAAGCACAGGATAACTTGATGCCTCCTGAGATCCCTGAGGAAGTAGCTGAACAAGAGACAGTAGAAGAAGATGAATCCTCTCCAAACATTTTTGGACACTTCTCGGATAGCATTTTTCAAGCTAATATCGAGACAGTACATCCTTACAATACTAGGAGTAAGACAACAAACAAGCCTTCTTTTGAAAACGCTACGACTTTGCCCCCAAAACAATCTAAACCAACTGAGACTAAATAGAACTATGTAAACCCAAGCTTAGAATATGATTTGGTTGAAGATCTAAAAAAGTTAAGGGCCAACATTTCTGTTTATGAATTATTAAAATTCTCGTTTCTGCTACAAAAAATGCTACAGAATATTGCAGAGAACAGCAAAAATGGCAATCCAAGCAGTAACAAAGGTTTTCAGAACAACCCCAAAGTTCCTCAGAAGGCCTCCGCCAAGAATACTTCTGATCTTCACGAGAGAAGAGACCTTCTTGTAAATAATGTAACAAATGTAGATAAATTAGTTTTAGAGGCTGCGAGTAAAAAGCAACAAGCTTCCACCATTAGTACTCGCAGAAATGTCCCTCCATTTTTGTTAACTTTTGAAATCTTCAATATGAACGTGCACAACTGTATGGTAGATTCAGGAGCGTCATCCAATGTAATTCCATGGTCTGTGTGTCAAAAGATTAATGCTGAAGTTATACCATCCACCTTGAAGATCATTCATCTTGATCGAACTAGTGTTAAAGTTATAGGCGAATTAAGAAATGTGCTTATAAGATTATCGTCTAACCCTAAAGTTCATCAAGTGATTGATATTATTGTTGTAGATATTCTAGAAGTTTATGGTTTGTTTTTAAGCAGAGACTGGTCAAAACAACTACACGTCTATTTCGCGACAGATTGGTCTCACTTGTGGCTGCCCGAGAATGGAAAGCCCAACAGAATCAAGGCAAATCGTGAACGTTACCTAAAGTTCACAGTGACAGATTTAAATGATCCCAATGAGCCATTTACACCTTCTGTCGATTCACTTGAAATACAAGGGATGGATACCTTTTTTGGGCAATTTCATGGCTGAAACTTCTATTATCACTAACCTGGAACAACAGTCTGAAATTTTGACATATATGCAGCCAGCAGCTTCTACCCAATGGTCACATGCACCCGACAAAAATCAAATATGGTCTCTGTACTTCGACGGGTCAAAATCCAAGGAAGGAGCTGGTGCGGGCTATGTGATTATTGATCCAGCAGGTAACAAAACCCTGATTGCATGCAGGTTAGAGTTTGAATGTATAAACAACACAGCAGAATATGAGGCTTTATTGCAAGGCCTCAGGAAAGCATTAGATATGAACGTTCAAAATTTGACTATCTTTGGCGATTCGAAAATTGTGGTTAGATAGGTAAAAAATTATAACCACTGTTTATCTCCTCACCTTAAAAGTTACCAATCTGAGGTATGGAATTTGATGAATAAGTTTTCTGCATTTAACATAAATTCTATTCCTAGATTGAATAATTCGGAAGCCGTCTTGTTAGCTAATGTAGCTTCGAAACTCTTTCCTACAGAAGGCTTGTCCCCGAATACATTTTCCATCAAACTGTTGTTCAGACCATCCGTCCCTGACAACATCACGAATTGGAGAGTCTTCGACGACGATCAATAGATTATAAGTTTCCTGCATATGGAGGAAACTTTCCAGGACGCAGTGATCGACAAAAGTACTCATGACGAAAATCTTTGTGACTTCACGGTAATACCAGATCCGAGATCTATTGAATCTTCATCGGGCATGGTAAATTCTATCCCTAAATCTGTAGTTAGATTGGAAAATTTTTATGATCTTCAGGATAAGTTCAAAAAATCAGTGAACTATAAAACAAATAGTTCCTCTTTAACATATGAAAAAGTAAACTTGGGAACTACAGACAATCCACAGTGCATTAATTTAGGGGTGGGGTGTTTTGAACAAGAAAAAACGGCGTTTATTAAATTTTTTAAGGAATTCAAAGATGTTTTTGCTTGGACGTACGACGACCTAAAAACCTTTGATCCTAACATCATACAACACATTATTCCTATGAAACCCCAAACCTTACCTTTTCAACAAAAGTTAAGGAAAATGCATCCAAAACTTGAACCAACTGTCAAGAATGAGTTAAATAAACTCATGAATGCTAAGATAATCTTCCCAGTTAGGCACACGCAATGGGTCTCTAATCTTGTCCCTATCCAGAAGAAGAGTGGTAAAATCCGACTATGTGTCGATTTCTGAAATCTTAATTGAGCGTCTGATAAAGACAACTACCCTGTCCCACCCATGGAACAGATCATTCAACATGTATCTAGTTCTGAAAGATTATCCTTATTGGATGGTTTTTCAGGGTATAACCAAGTCATGATGTCCCCTCCAGACCAACTTAAAACTACCTTCCGCACTCCATGGGGCACCTACGCTTATAGGAAAATGCCCTTTTGACTCATAAATGCCGGTGCCACTTTCCAGAGAGCGATGGACATCATTTTTCGAGGCTTAATAAATCAATCTGTCGTAGTTTACCTAGATGACGTTACTGTCTTCTCGAAAAACAAAGCTGATCATCTAGCTCATTTAAGATTCGTTCTACAGTGATGTCGTAAGTATGACATTTCTTAGGATTTATTGTATCAAGCGAAGGGATGATTATCGACCCTGAAAGAACTCAAGTCATTTCGAAACTTCCCCCTCCCTCATCAAAAAAGTCTATGCAATCTTTCTTAGGCCAGATCAACTTTGTCAGGAGATTTGTCCCCAGTTTTTCAGAAATGGTGAGACCATTACAAAACCTAATAAAAAATAACGTACAATACCATTGGGGACCTTTAGAAAACCAAACTTTTAATTCAATAAAAAATGCCATAATAGACACTCCTTCTCTGATCATCCCCGACTTTTCGCAAGACTTCACTCTCTACACATTCGCTTATGACCGCTCTTACGCTGCTGTCCTAACTCAAAAGAACGCTGAAAACAATGAAGTCTCAATTGCCTTTATGAGCTCAACCTTCAAAGACACAGAACTTAATTACCCAGCAGTAGATTAGCAAGCCTATGCTATTTTTAAAGCAGTAAAGCACTTCCGATCTTATCTTTTGAAATCTAGAACAAAAATCATTGTCCCTTACCCGACCGTCAGAAATCTGTTAGTACAGAAAGAACTAGGCGAAAAGAGGGAAAATTGGGTCACATCCTTGCAAGAGTATGACATAGAAATCACCCCAGCACAAATAGTGAGAGGTCAAGGGTTATGCAAGTTAGTCATTGACTCAGCTGCGGGACAACAAGAGGAAAACGATATGTCAAATCTAGGACAGCACTACCAAAATTTAATTTGTTGTGCACAAAACCCTATTAGTCCCTGGTATGATGATATAAAATTTTGTCTTGAACATGGGTTAGCTCCCCGTCACCTGGATCCCACTAAAAGAAGAGCGCTAAGATTAAAATATGTTTCCTTTCAGTTGATTAATGGTATTATGTTTCGTTAAAATTTTGATGGAGTACTAATGCGCTGTCTTGAGAAAGATGAAGTAGAAAAGGTCTTATTGGAATTGCATGCAGGAGAAGTTGGTGGGCATTTTGGTGGAGATACCACTGCCCATAAAGTATTAAAAGCAGGTTACTACTAGCCTACACTTTTTAAAGATGCTCATGCTTTGTGTCGCAAGTGTGTAATTTGTCAAAAAGTGTCCGGACGGATACAGAAACCAGCCTTCCCTCTGCAGCTTGTTTCAGTAGACTCCCATTTTCAACAATGGGGTCTTGATATTATAGGTCCGATCAATCCGCCATCCTCACAGCAGCATAAGTTTATCATAACAGTCACGGATTACTTCACCAGGTGGTCTGAAGCTGCCCCATTAAAAGTTGTAAATACCAGTCAGGTAATAACCTTCTTGAATTCAAATATTATTACTCGTTTTGGTATCCCTGACTGCCTGGCATTTGATAGCGCTTCCTATTTTTCATCTCTTGAGATGAGTAATTTCGCTCTAGAAAAAGGAATTAAACTAAAATATTCTGCCAGCTATTACCCTCAAGGTAACGGATTGGCAGAATCAACTAATAAAAATCTAATTAAAATTATCAAGAGAACAGTATCTTAAAACCATAAAAATTCGCATAATGCACTATTAAACGCAATCTGGGCTAATAGAGTGACTCTGAAAACTGTTGTGGGTAACTCACCCTTCTTTCTCGTTTACGGAAGAGAGACAATTATGCCACCACATATTCTTCTTCCCTCTCTGCGGCTATCGCAGAAAATACAAGAAGATGACTGTCCCCCTTTGGAGAATCGAATTAACATGTTAAAATTAGAAGAAGCGAGGGCTCAAGCGAAACGGAAATTGGATTAATATCAATTCGTTGTTAAAAGCTGGTTTGATTCCAATTCTGCCTCTGATAGAAATCTTGAGGTAGGTGACCTTGTCCTGAAATGGGACAAACCGCATGAGGGAAAGGGAGAGCATACGAAGTTTCAGAACTTATGGCTAGGACCGTTTTTTATTGCTGAGAAATTGGGTCCCAGCTCCTTCTGATTACAGAGTCTAGAGGGAAAGCCAGACACCTATCCGGTGAATGGCCAAGCTCTAAAAAGGTATTTCACTTGATGAAAATCACGTGTACACTGTGTAAATATTTTTCTTTTGTTTGCTTTTCGTTTTTCTTTGCTGTATTGGCTTTTGATTCTTCCCTTATGCTTACCAATTTTTATTTTTGAAACACATATACCTGCATCATGAATTGTTTCAGACAAAGAGAACAGAAAAATTTCTCCTCTGAAATGACTGTTGAAGGTTGTTTAAACATCAATTATGATATTTTTCTGAAGTTTGCAGCCAGGTTAAAGAAAGTTTGTTGTTTCAAAAGCGTTTCTTGATTTCAATCTGTAATTGAAGCTTTCACGATCATCCATAAAAATTTCCTCTTACACTGTCCTTGTTCCTTAAGAGAACAATTTAGAGACGTCTCCCTGCCTTCGAAGGTCGATTTATAATAAATTGTCTCTAGATCTTAATGAAGGACAATTAAAAATTCTCTCAAGGTCTTTAATTTATTAAAATATGTCCAAAATATCAGAATTTTCAGCGTCACCCTGCTCGATTAAATATCTTTAAAATTAAATAAATCTTCAGAGAGCTGTGGGAAGTGCTTGTAAACCCGCCGGAATACTGAACAGGTCTGTTGGCAGCGGGTAAATGCATGCATGGTGCCAAGATAAATTCGTCGGGATACTGAACTTTCTGCTGGCAGCAAAGCAATGTCAGGTATGTGAAAATTCTCAGATATGAAATCTTTTGACCTTAAAAGTCCTTCGTTCTCATCTGGAACTTCTTGGCAGGATACGGACATTGGAGTGGGTTAAATGGCACCCCTGTCGAGGCTATGGATGCCCACTGGCAACAACGGCTCTGTCAACAATATTGGAGATTTTAATCTTAATATCGTGACTCGCTTTTGTTAAGATTGTCATCAGTTTTAAAATAACAAGCAATCTGAAACTGAAATTTTTTATGAGTGACAATGATGTTCAAACAATTTCTTGGTTGTTTTCGAGTTGGAGTTTTTCTGATTATCCTAATCTCGACATGTTCGTTTAGCAGAGATAACTGCTTCTACCAGTGTGTCGCCATTTGTTGGCAGCCATATTAATCTCTATTTTTTACAAGCTGCCTACACAGGGTTTTTAAATTCTCATTACTCATCACAACTTTTCTCATTAAACGACACCACTATACGTCGCTTTCTGCGTACCTACTTTTCGATTTCGTTTTCACGACTGCAAGTGTGAAAACCCACAGTTGGAATCCATGTTTGAATACATCAAAGGGTTAATGTTCGTTTGGTTTATCATGAACCTGATTGTTTACATGGTTATAACTCCTTGGCCTCAAACACACCATTGGTTACATATGTATCAAAACACCACCCATTTAGCATTTGATTATTGTTAATATGGTTTTGATTTGTAAAATCTTTGATGCAATGGTTTATTCGATATATTGATTTTTTTGGGCCAAATCGTGTATATGCAATTGTTCATTTGACATTTTGATCGAATTTTTGGATATGCATATAATGGTTTTGTAACTGTTATGATTTGTATGTACCATTACACCAAGGTGTCTTTCCAAGTATAGCCTGAAATGATGTTCTCGCATGGCCTCGATCTACACCATTGTCCTCGCACGCATAGCATTAACGCTCCTTCCTAGCATTTCGAGCTGCCTTTGCATTGTGTTGGGGAAGCTCGGGGCAAATGGCTCTGTTTCTATTCTATCAAACCATATCGCCGAATACCCTGTTGATTTTGTGTTGTTAGCCATGGCTCCCGTAGTGAGAATTGAACCCAATGGTGTCCAGACTTTGTTATTGTTTGATAATGTCCGAGAAGACTTAGAGAGGAATGGTTGGCGGGTCTTTGTTGAGAAGTTTTGGGGTTTTAATTTGGTAGTTGCTCAACAATTCGCCCTAACGTTCGATGGTTGCAGAGCTAAAATTGGAGACATCTAGCTTGAGTTAAACGAAGATTTCATTAGCTCAACCACTGGTCTGCCAACCGTGGGACAAAAATGGTTTAAAAACTCAAAGGTTGAGGAGGTTCCCTGGTCACTGTTGTTTACCTCAAGGAAGATTACCAGCTGCGACAAAGGTATGCCCGTTACAGCTCTAAAACCTAGATGGAACGATCTGTTAGCTATTGTCAAGCAGTTCGTTACCTGTGAGGGTAGATATGATTTGGTTTTCTTATATCACTTGCGGTTGCTCATGAGTTTTATCGATTTCCCTTAAACATGCCCTATTTTCTCCTTCGAAGTTTATACAAAATGGCAAAGCATTTTAAAAGGCAGAAATCCGATTCCAGCCTATTCCACCACTGTTTGATTAAAATTATTATGGTTCATCAGTTGAAGTTAAACGGTGATTGTTGGGACGCCTTCCTGTTAAGGAATGGTTTTGCTAGCACTGAAATAGGACAAGTTGACAAGTCTGTTGTTACAGAAACCCTCATCGAGTCTGTCGTCCCCCCTCCTTCGCTCTTGCCCTCTATGGAACCCTCGACCTACCCGGACACTACCCAACCCAACACTCTACCTGATTCGTATCCAAAAGATGGTGGTAAGCCTGTTAAAAAGTCTACAAAGAAAAAGTGTAAAGGTAACAGTGATATTAATTACAAGGGTAAAAGGGCCACGCGTTGGGTTTCACGATGTGCTCGAAATAAACCTAAGGAAAACGCAGACCAAAACCCAATTGTGTTAAGCAAGGATTCTGATTCAGAAATTGAACGGTTTCTAACTGAAGAATATCCATATTCGTATGGACTTTGCTCTGGTAAACCCTATGATTATGTGACAAACCTTCCACCGTGTCTTAGAGACAACCCCGACTTCCCTGGAATCAAACTCAACAGAGTACCTACAAGTCAAATGGGAAATTCCCCACCTGCTAATACACAGTCTATTCGGCTGCAATGCGACGAATGTCAGTCATGGCTTGATAGGTATTACAGAGACGTGCCTTTGCTTCAGTCTCGGATCAAGTCCTTGGAGAACCAGGTGAATGTGATCACAAAAGAAAACGACAGACTGCAAAACGTAGCTCAAGCCAATAATAAAAGACAAAAAACCACAGGGTCTGTTGTTTTTAAGAACGTGGAAGCGGCGACTGCCATTGTGAATTCGAAAATTACTTGATTAAAACAAATCCCTGAATCTGAGTTATGGTGTTTTAAAAATAATTTTAGTATGATTTTGTCTTTGTTTTTAATTAGAATACATGATTTGTTCGCTCGAATTGCATCTAGTCTGTTTTGATTGATTTAATAAAACACGATTCTAGTTATAATTATAACTAGCTACAGAATCGTGAGATTCTGTAGCTAGTTACTAAAAATTCAAATTTTTTGTTTTTACAACTAAAATGCAATCTGAAATCGTGTATTCTTGTGCGTTTACAGGTACATACGATTTCTAAAGAAGATTTGAATCGCCGGTGGCATCTCTCAACGTGCTATTTCTTTATATGGTTTTAGAATAGGCTGTTAGTTTTGATAACAATGAAAATCTGGGAGGTTGTATCCCCCACAATTTTTGGAACGAATTTGATGATTTCCACAGGAAATGTTTTGAACCTGTGGCCTTTATAAATGTATTGTTTTGTAAACGAAGAACCATCGCTCCCTGGGAGCAGAAACTATGGATTTATAATTGACATACTTGAATGGAAATTGATGTTGGTACAGCTTTAGCTTCGATATATCATATTTTTGTTCAAGTTTCGCTCATTTTGATTTGTAATCAAATCGTGACTACTTTAGATATCATGGTGTATTACAGATTGATGGGATGGGATTTATATGATGTCCATGTTTTATGTCTCTCATATTATATACAACAATTATCTTGTTCAAATTTGATAATTAGAAGATTAATCTTCTTTATTCAATGAGCAGTTGTATGCAAATTTTTACAGCCAGATTTATTTTAATGTGATCATTTGTCAAATTATAAATTGTTACTGCTACATCTCTTACATGTTCTGTCATTAGCATTCAAGCATTACTGCTTCGTGTTTACGAGAAGCATTGGTAAGATCAAGTGCGGGTTGGCCTCATCAAACAGCGAAATTAGATGCTATGCACAGGACGAATAGAAGATGCGATTACAAGTTAGTTTGTTTGTGTTATTTTATTAGTTTAATTAATATATAAATTTCCTGTAATCTAAACACATTTCACTGTTCATCTCTGCTTTCAAGTACACAGTTTCCTATTGCATTTCTTGTTTATAAAAGTTATAAAAAAAAATCAAAAAACACTAAATGATAGCTTCGCTGTCATAAATCAATCTGTATTTGATTTTCGCAGGTTTAGATCAAAATTTGCATTTTGTGAATATTATACATATATTAGAGATATAATCTTATCGATACACTGTACGTATAATAAGTAGAACTACTATTTTATAAATACTAGTTAGCAAACTGTGAATATATTTTAGATTTGTATATAGTTTTCAGTAGCTGTTTTTCACTCAATAAGTTTCTTTAGTTTTGTTTTTTCACTTTCTTAGGATTTAGATCGGCCAACGGAGCCGCTAAACCCGTCGGAGTGGATTAATCCAAACGGCTTGGGTTAAGTAGACAACCCCGGACCGGATTCACTCCTCTAGTTGACGAGCGGTCATTTTCGCCCGTCAACAGGGTTCAATATCTATTTCGATCCATTCCAAACTCTATCAGTTAGGATGCTAACCTGCAACATAAAACCAAGGGTATTGCAATTTCTTAATCGCCACTAGATTTGCCAAAACATTTTAACATTAATATAAATCCAAGTCCTAGGAGGTTGTCACTTTAACAACTGTTTGTATATCATCTATTTAACCTCACGTATCAGAAGAGCAAACAGGAAATGACATGAAACGTGTTTTCAAAAATGGGTACACCAAGGGTTCCGAAAGTATCAAAAACTTGGGGTAAACTTCTTAAGAAACAGTAAGAAACATGAAACAATTTCCAGAAACAGAAAGAAAAATGTTTTTCTATATCTATTAAATTCATAATTTCATTCAGACATAAAACGATAAAAGCATATTCACAATTTATAACTTATCTCTCGATGCATAACACAAAAGATAAGCTCAATATTCAATGCTCATAGTTCATAATAGATATATTTAAGGACTCGGGAAATAAAATCATAAATGTCAACATGTAATGGCAACATCATGACTCGATCATCAACCACATGGCTCCTCTCAGGTAGGCAAGTCACTCATGGGCTTCCTCCTCGATTGACAACTGAACAATGTCAGACAATCCATCTTTGTTTTGCCCATCCTCATCCTCCTCATCAAACTACCCTACATCCTCTACATCAACTTCCCAATGAACTGTTGGAACCTACATAAGAGTTGGCTTCTTCCACTCAAGAAGTCGTAGGTTGCTGTGTATGTAAACCATTTTTTCTGCCCTCTTTCCAACTAGCCTATTCCTCTTCACTGAATAAATATCAAGAAGTAATAAGTTGCAACTAGCCTTGAAACTCCAAGTGGTTGCCCCCGGTATTCTTGGCTTTTACATAGTCACAAACTTCATCAGTGGTGTTAATGGGTTGACACTTTTTTGCATTGAACTTAGATGTGAAGCTGATGCAGACTGCCATGATAAAAAATTCATAACCAATAGGTGCAGAGCTCCCAAGCCACAGTGATAATGTGGGTGCCTAATAAGTATGGAGTTATGTTTGATGCCAGGCTTTGCCAGCGCAAAAGCAAAATCTGAAGCTAATGATTTGATTCTTGAAACTTTTGCTGAGATGATTGTACCCCCCCCCTGCTATTCCTGCTGTAAAAAGTTTGCCCAAAAAGCCTTGCTGAAGGCCCTTTTCTTTGCTGCCTGCTGCTCTTTTTTCTGAAATTAGAAATATATCCTCTTTCTTTGAGAGTCATTTTGAGCTATAAGGCCTTTGACTTAGACTTAGTGAGGCCTTTTAAGGATAGGGTAGATGTTATATTATCTTTTCCTGTGTTTTTTTTTTTTTCTTTTTTTTAAAGTGCATAAAATCACCGGAAACGACGAGTGATTTGCAGCCACCTCCAGCATCCTGGAAACATTTCCAGGGTAGTTTCAGAATTCCGGATGCTTCTTTGATATTAGAAATAGGCTCCAGAAACAGAGGAAGCCGTTTCTGGGATGCATAGGATATCGTGCATACTTGGGGTTAAGTGTTACCATGATTCTGCAGATCAAATTCTGCAAATCTTGCTTTCTCAATTTGATAGACAGGTTTGATGAAATGTATTCATAGCTTTATTAGCCATATTTCAACTTAGTGTTGCCTGAAAACATGAAGCTCCACAAATTTGCAAAAGGCTTCATAGAATATGCTAAGTATGTCTGTCAACTTCCAAGGCATTAGCAGAGAGAATCTATGTGCATTTACCTGCCTCAAAGAATCAAAGTAGACGTCAATGTGAAATGAATCAGGTTTCAAAAAATATATAACACTAGGAATAACCCAATGACCAACTCTTCAGAACCTCTAATCCCTATCGTTTCTGCATCCATGCATTTACTACTTATCATAATAAAATCTACCAATAATCCCCACAGGAACACATTCCATCTCTAAAATGATGGAAACGGTTTGCATCCCTCATAATAATTTCTCTCATTGCAATCTTGGTGATCAACTTAGTGGCAGTATGGCAATCTTCACAAACACGAAGATTCTTGGTAATCCTAATCAGGGTCCCAGGGCTTGTGTTGAGAATCCCAAATGCAACAGCTAGTTTCTCACTGTGACATGACAGCATGTCTTCCTTCAACTCCTCCTCCACATCATGTAGCACAAAATTTGTGTTTGGAACATAGCCAACCTCTTTCATCTTCCTAATCAAACTCTCTAAAGTTGCATATATTTCCTCAGATTGAGAATGTGATTTGTCTCCTACAAAGAATGAATGAACCTTGTTATTTATCTCAATCCAGCTGCACCCAGGTGTCTTTTTCAGGCCCCTGTACTTCAACAACTGTCTCGCCTTCACCATGTCATCCCACCTACCCGCAGCAGCATAGATGTTTGAAATTAATACATAATATCCAGCATTTGCAGGTTCCAAGTCAAATAGACGGTCTGCAACATATTCCCCTAGCTCAATATTGCAGTGAATTCTGCAAGCACCAAGCAAGGCCCCCCACACACCTGCAGATGGTTTGACAGGCATCTTTTTAATCAAATCATGTGCCTCATCCAGATGACCTGCTCGGCCTAGAAGGTCAACCATACATGCATAATGCTCCACCTTGGGTATAATGTAATAATCTTGAGTCATAGAACCAAGCAACTGCCAGCCTTCATTCACAAGGCCAGAATGGCTGCACGCAGACAAAACAGAAATAAAAGTCACATCTGTAGGCTTTGTGCCTGATTCTTGCATCTGGAAAAAGAGATCAAGGGCATCTTTACCAAGTCCATTCATCCCATAACCTGCAATCATTGCACTCCATGAAATCACATTTTTCGCTGACATTTTGTCAAACAACAGACGTGCAGTATTTATGCTTCCACATTTGGCATACAGATCCATAAGAGCAGTACCCACAAATTCATCTGACTCACATCCACTTTTAATTATGTAAGCATGGACTCCTTTGCCTTGTTGTAGAGCTCCTAAATGTGCACATGCTGGCAGCACAGATGCCATGGTTACTGAGTTGGGTATAACATCTTCAAGCTGCATTTGATGAAACAGTGCCAAGGCTGGGTAGGCATGCCCATTCTGTGCATAAGCACCAATCATTGCATTCCATGAGACCACATCTCTCTTAGCTAATGTATTGAATAACTGGTGTGCTGCCTCTGGATCACTGCACTTCGCATACATTGCTACAAGAGCAGTAGCCACAGAAGTATTAAAGTCAAAACCACTTTTTATTATGCTGGCATGGATCTCCTTGCCATGTTGGATAGCAGATAAATCAGCACATGCTGGCAACACACTAACAATAGTAATTGCATTAGGATTTACCTCTGCCTGATGCATTTGCTGAAAGAGTGTCAAGGCCATATTACCATGGCCATTCTGTGCATACCCAGCAATCATTGCATTCCATGATACCACGTCTCTTACAGACATTTTGTCA
>JASDQU011440642.1:0-23688 GCA_032191745.1 Picea mariana | reverse complement strand
CAATATCAAGAGAGATTTGAACTCTCCATCCTTTCCCCTTCCTTCCACCCAAGAATATATGAGAGATAATAAAACTTTACATTAAATCATCACCATCAACCAACCATCACATAGAACCTGATAATGCTTCCTGAGACTTCAATTTTTGCAATTATTAAATTCTTGGAGTACTCTGATCCTGTAGATAATATTACTCAATGTATTCTCTGAAACTCCTCCAGTTTTCACTCCTTGAATCCTCCCCAAAAAGAGGTTATAGAAAGAATGGTAGACTTTATTCAATTATGGTCTATTCAGGAGAGTGAACTTGGACAGAATGCCCCACGCTCAATAATTAACATCCGATTCTAAAACTCACACACAAGAAACTAAATTCCGTACTCTTTCCAATTCAATTTGTCTCACTTCATCTGGATTCTCTATGAATAATTTATGACTTTTTTACCAGGAACACCTATTTATTGACTAGCTTCAGGACTGGTCACAAACCCTATCTTCCACAGAGTGTATCTCCATAATTGTGGAAAATCAAGAACTAAACTTTTTACCAAAGGTACCTTGATATGTCTTCCCAATACCATAGCGATTTCACCATCTGAATCATTCCATAAAAAAAGTTATAGAAAAAATGGTACGATGACCTGAAAATAACATACCTTAGAACACATCAACAAAAGACTTCATCCTCCCTTGAAATCTGGCCTTCTTTTCTTCTTATTTCCCTTGAAATTAGACTTGTATCAAATGAATGTATAATTATGTTTATTTATACCATTTATGTCACTTCCTTTTAACATTAGGGCCAACCTGACACTTTCTTATTTTGTAATTCTTTTCTTTAATTATCTTCAAGGCCTACATGTACTTCCTTCTTCAATTCAGTTTTTCATCTTCAAAATATCATTTCTCCTCAACCATGAGGATCCAAGTGATGTGCCACATACCACCAAAAACAACATGATGTATACTATCCATCCATGGGTTTTTTATATGCATGTGCATTTTCCTTCATGCTCAAATACCTTCATCAATCTTGTGGTCCAAAACCCATGACTAGGGTTGACATCAATGACAACAACCAATCTTCCAACACTCATCTCCTACTCCACCAGAAGATGACAAAGCCACATAGTTCATTGATCGGATCCAGCACATCAACCAACAGGTTCAGGATATTCTACAAAATTCTAATGCCAAGTACAAGCAGTTCCATGATCAACATCGGGTGCCACATAAGTTTCAGGTGGGCGACAAATTTTGGTTGCATTTGCAGAAAGAACACCTTACAGGGCCCCATCGAAAGCTTCATCCACTCCATTATGGTTCGTACACCATCACCAAGGTTGTGGGTGACAATGCTTTTGAGCTCAACATTCCCCCGTTCCTTGGTCTGCATCTAGTCTTCAACGTGGCTCTCCTTCGGCCATATTTCCCACCATTATTGGACACCTCAGAGATAGCAGAGAAGTTGACACCAACAGATCTCAACCCCGACTGCATGCAATAGGAATCCAGTGATCAAATTATGGACACATGGATCAATTTCACTCGACATCAAAGGATCCATCTTTATCGAGTCGTCAAAGCAGGGCAGCTCCTCCACCAAGGCAAGTGCCTCACCCGGGGCCAAATTCAGCAGAAATTTCCTCATCTGATGGGGGAAATCAATGCAATGGAGACCATTTCTTCCTAAGGAGGGAGGATTGATCTAGGTGGATGTAGGTGGCCACCCACCTATTCCATTGGCTCAAAAAACAGTTTTCCACATGGCATTTTTTCAGGTTCCAAACTTCAGGGGCCATTTTGAGGCCTTAAACAACGTTTTTTGGGGATTTGGTGCCCAGGTGATTAACGGAGGCACTTAGTTGGGCCAGTAAAAAAAAATTCTTCTCGATTAGACCTTTCCAATGGGCCATCGTGCACCTAAAACGGATATTGTATGCAAAAGTTACGACCCTGGGAAGTTGATGTACTAACTTACTCAAACGGGGCCCACATGACTTTTGGCGCTTCATCTCCTAGGGTTAGGTTTTTGGGTGTATACGGTTTTTGACATTCCTGTTTATTGTAAAATTCCTTCATATCCTCATTGTAACCATCTTCTTGCGAATGAGCGCAACCGTCACATATCTTCTCAGAGATAAGCCGCCACCATTCCAGCAAGCTTGTTTTCCACTGCATTTTACAATTTCGGCTTATTTCCTTATTGAATAGAAAACCAGTTTTACTGTATCTCTGTTATTATTTGTTAAGAATATTTTAATAATCTGTATTCATTTCGTTCTGCTCATAAAATCCAGATCATTCACAGTAAAAAAATGATAGCTAAATTCCCAAGATGACTTGTTTGAGACTAATTTCAGGGCTAGTCAAAAACCCTAACTTCAAAAAATTATATCTCATAACTTATAATGATATGAAACTTGAAAATTCTAACAAAATACCTTGCTATGTATTCTCAGGATCCTAGAAATTTCACAATCTAAATCTTTTCCAAAAAATAGTTATAGCAAAAATTTCAAGATGACTTGTTGGAGACTAATTTCAGGACTATTCAAAAACCCTAACTTCCACAGGGTATATCTCAGAAAGTATAATGATATGAAGCCTAAACATTTTACCAAAAGTACTTCACTATGTATTCTTAGTATTCTGAAAATTTCATAGTATGAAATCTCACCAAAAAAAAAGTTATAACGAAAATTCCAAGATGACTCGTTTGAAGTAGCAAAACCCTAGGATCTATGCTTTGATACCAAATGTTAGGATCCAAATGCTTAAGATATCATAAAAAACCTGAAGTACACACCATGTATACCAATGTGAGCATGGAACACAAATCTAATATAAATAAGAGATATGAGTTATGCAATAACTCATTAAAGAATAGGAGAATCTTCTCAAAAACCCAAATACATTCATACATCCAAATCACATGTCCTCAATAATGACTACTTGATCTCTATATATACCTATTCACAACTTGCACATGTGGCTCACTTATTATTAGGTAGACCACTATTACATACACATTTACCCATTACATGTACATTTAACCCCTTATATGCCCCCCTTCGGGTCATATCATATACATTGAACCTCGTATATGCCCCCCTTGGGGTCATACCAATTTTTCCTAGAGTTCTTTGCACATTGGGACCAGCTATCGATCCACATTGAGGAACATCCATATGATGGTCTAAACTACCATAGTGATCTAGAGATGTCCTTACCACGTGAAAGGGTGTGGCTTCCATATGTTATGTATGATTGTATTTGATTTTATTACATAGAGTAGAATTTGTCAATATATGGTATCGATTATCTATTGTATGTGTTAGTTGATATTAAACCAATGAGACTAACTAGGCACACTCATCACCAAGGGTGGGTTGAGAATGATGATATATGGCCATAATGGCTAAGGAATAGGTTTTACCTTGATATGATAGGGTACTAGGTGATGGACAACATTATATAGTGACTAGACCGATTGTTGCATGTTTATCAAAGTGTGAATGGCACGAATTAGACAATTTTGATGTGGGAGAATACACAAAAGCACCTATTGATTGGAACCATATTTTGAGGGTAGCGATGGTTGGTCAGTATATCCAAGATTTAGCTAGTTGGGACATATCACCTTTGGTATCTGATCCTTCATTCGACAAGGATGGTAGCGATGACTAGTCATAGATGTTGGATCATGTTGTCATTGATGCCAATGGTTTGTCATTGACACCAATGGTTTGATTATTTGGAAGATTGTTGGATCATATATCATTGATGTAAATGGTTTGGTTTGATTGATGTCAAGTAATTGATTGATATGATGCCCTTGATGAGAATGATATATGTCCAAGTGGAAACCAATCGATGCAAAGATGAATCATAAGTGTCTTATCATGGTTGATAAGGTGCACAAATGGATGAACTCCAAAGTGGTCCCCTTATGGTGAAAGCCCTCATGGGAAGACGCTTTACGGATTGGTTTATCCTAGAAGAAACGTTGGAGGACCCATGCTTGCATGTGGAATAATGAGATGAAGATCAATGAAGTTGTTGGTGAGACTATCCTAGATGGATAGTGCTTGTCATGCCATTTCTGGTGGTATGTGGAAAGTCACATAACTCCTCACAGTTTGAGAGTTATGGACTTATGAAGTTGGAGGACCCCCATATGAAGGCTTGAAGCCCCAAAAGGTCAAAGAAGTAAAAGTTCTTGAAAATAAGATATCATTATTTAAATGATAAAGTAAAGTGACAAAATCAAGAAAGATTATTTAAATGATAAAATGAAGTGACAAAATCAAGAAGGAATATTTAAATGATAAAGTATTGGAGAACTTTCTATTCATGGAAAGTGGTTCAACCTAAAATAAGAAAAATAGGTTAAGTGACCTAGAAATGGGTTAAGTAACCTAAAAATGGGTTAAGTGACCTAGAAGATGAAAGTATAAATAAGAAGCTAGGATCTCTTGTAAAATGTACATTTTGGTGAGAATCCTTGTGGATCAATGGAGAGCTTCTTGTGAATATCTTTTGGAGTAATGATGGAGAGATTCTTGTGAGAGAATCTTATTGGTGTGGATCTCTTGAGGATGATTGAAGATCTATTCTGAGGAAGAGAGCGAGAGGAGGATCTCATGGACGCATCAAAGTTTCGGCAATGTCAGAGATCTTGACGGAAAAAGTCTCGGATTCACAGAAAACCCTATTTTTTGATGCCCACGCAGGTTGTTTGTGTATAGGGTGTGTGTACATGCGGGCTGGCTGTGTATAGGGTGAGTGTACACACAGGCTGATTGTGTACAGGGAGCATGGACTTATTGATGATATATTGTTGATATATGTTGTTGATATGTGCTCACATCTAACTAGTTATAAATGACAGCAGTGGGTAATGAATAGATGTTGAATGCTAATTGATGAGTTTCAGTGCAAGAGGGAATTTTTGGGAAAAAGATCCCCACACTCATTCACCGCCCCTCTGAGTGTGGTAGGTGTGTCCAACAATAGACATGTGGACACAATGCCCCCTAATTTTTGTATATAGCATGTTATGAGCATGCTTCATATTTAGATTGATGCCTTGAACTTTTAGGGTGATCCATATTAGATCATTATATTGTTTTTCATCTATCTCAGTATTTTTTGGGTGGAAAAATTGGAGGAATCAACTTGTAGGGCCATTTTAGCGGCTAGTCCAAATTTGGAAATTTGGGTCCAAAAAACCATCTGAAATCTTATGAAGCCATTTTGAGGCATCAAACGACACTTTTTTGGTCCAATAATATTGTTAATTGAATATTATATATTCTACACACTGATACCTTTCCCATGGTGTATACCATTCGTCAATCAGAGTTTGTATGAGAAAGTTATGCCTCCAACAAGTTGACCTACCATATTGATCACCATGGTGCAAGTAGATGCCATGTCAACCTCCATTACTTAGACATGTGGGTCTAGCCACATAGTGTATTTTATAAGAACATTCTAAAAGGTCAAAAACCTTATCACAATTGAAGGTTGAGGAAGTCAAAAACCTACCCCTAGATGGTTATCCTGCTATGTTAAATATCGTACCATTAGGAGAAGAAGGGGCTCCATTATTTTTCATTGTATCTTATTCCATAATTTAGACAAACATTGAAGAGTGTTATTTTGTGAGCATAACAGAGGAGGAGATATTTTGTAGCAGCCATACAAGCCATAGGTCAAAGGCCACTCCACAGAGAGTGTCTCTTTCTTTGTACTTGCATCATTTTTATACCAAATAAAAGAGAGCAGAGTAGCCTCACCTTCTAGTTGGGTTTTCTCCCATATTGAGTTTCCCAGGTCATATCTTGTGTTTATTTGTGGATGGTGCGATTTTATTTTACCATTTTCTATTTTTTTCATTTTATCTATTTAATGCATAAGAAGAAAAATCATTAACTAAATATTTTGTAAATTTAAGGGAAAACAACCTTAATAATAAAGATTTCAATTATTTATCATATTTGTTGTGACGAACTATTCCAGCGGAATATCCACGACAGTTTATAAATCATATTGGTATCATAGAAAGTTTTTGTTTTGGATATTTGTTGGAATTTGCAGGATCTACGAATCTTCTTAAACAGAAGTTGCAAAAACCCTATCCATGGCAGACGAGTTTGTTCATAATAACCCTCAAGATCTAGCAAAAGAGAGATTTGAGCGGTTTGAAGCACACATTGTCGATATCAGTTGCAATACAAACCTCCTCATGGAAGCTCTAGAAAATTAGCTCAGACCGTTCGAAGATGATGGAAGCTCTAACTCAGAGATCGGATCGGAGGGGAAATCAGGAGATCTGGAAGACTCAGGGAAGGAGTCAAGGAAAGAATCTGATAAAGAGCAGTCGAGTTCAAGTGTTGTTAACCCTTCACAACCCTTATTCAAGATGGAATTGAAAGTGGACTTAAATCCATACCAAGGTGAGATCTATGTGTTAAAATTGAATCAATGATTGCAACAACTCGAAGTTTGTTTTAGCGTTCATCGTATAGATGAGGGGAAGAATATTTCATTTTTTATATTGAAGTTAGATGGCCATGCTTTAACCTAGTGGGAAATCCACATGGAAACACTTAGGCTAGAGGGTGATCCATCAGTAACTAGGTGGGAGGACTTCAAAATCCTCATCAATTCCCAATTCTACCCTATCAGGTATGTAGAGGAACAATGGATCCGGTGGCACTACTTCAGGAAGAGGCAAAGGTTGAGTGTATAGGAGTACGCCACTAAGTTCAAAAATATGGCCACCATGTTGGGTATCTCTTCCAATAACTTAGATGTACTCCTCAGGTATCTTGGGGGTTTACACAATCATCTACGAAGTCATGTGATGGTCTTCAAGAAAATAAAAATGGATTAGGTGTGCATACATGCACAGTACTTGGAAAACATAGGCCAAAAGAAAGGGAAGCCAAGTGATTTGAAGTAAAAAGAGCACTATGAAGCTTCCAATGAGGGGAAGAAGAAGTGGAAAGGGGGAAAAGATAAAAATATAGTAGCCATTTCACATCAAAGTAAATATCTTAACAACCACTGCAATATTTGCAGCATTGATGACAACACCAAGGAAAAATTTTGGAAACTACATCCAGAGATGAACCTGAAGAATCACAAGAAGGAAGGAAAGAAAAAGAACCTTCTAGCCATAGATTCAAAAAATAAATTTGAAAGTAGCTCGAATGTGGATGAAAATATTGTCTGCACATATGTGCAGAAGGAGGTGAATTTGAGTAGCCTTCGTCACCATGAAGAGAGGGAGATGAAAAAGCTCTTCCAAATCAAGATTCAAGTTAAGAATACCAAGATAGATGCTTTGTTCAAGTCTAATTCACAGGCCAATCTCATAGCAACATATCTGATCAGCAAGCTTGGATTGGAGGTTCATGATCATCCTAGACCCTATCCATTGGTTTGGGTAAATGTAATTTCCCTAATCTAAACCCCATTTGTAGTTGCACATATAGGTTGGTGAGTCATTGACAACAAGTGCAATTGTAATGTACATATAGGTTGGTGAACCCAGGTACAAAGTTTTGGGTTTTGCGCGCACCTATGGAGTGCACAAGGTTTGTTATCAAAGAAAAAGGTGCACACATTCCATAGTGTCACGTATACCCAAGCTAGTGCATTTGGATTGTGCATCAAGGGAAAGTGTGCATATTCCACAGTGTTGTGTGCACAAAGGTAAGTGCACGGGAATGATTGTGATGTGTATATATATATGTGTGTGTGTGTGTGTGTGTGTGTGTTGAGGTTGAAGAGACTGTGTGACTATTGGGTTGGTGAGCCAGGAATTAAATAGGCCAATGTGCCTATTCTTGTATAGTGTATCACACTCAAGTTATTAATATAATATTTCATCATTGTGCGTAGACAGACTAAGACGAAAATAGATGGGGGGATGACTCCATCGCAAAAAGGAAAAGGGGGGGGATCTTTTAATAATATTTCTGAAAAATTGTAACCTTACGGATATATTATTTATCCTAAGTTTCTAAGGGATGGGAACAAGTCACCAAGTGGCTTAAAGCTACTTCCAAAGGTGACAAGTGTCAAGTTGAAGGCATGCAATATATATTGTTGTCCTTAGTGTATTTTGGGGGGGATTGCATTATTCCATTATCCATTATGGGGTAAGGATTATTCACGTTTCAATCTCTCATGAGAGGAAGGGGGTTGGATTGTATCGAAAATATGATTATTATCTTATTTGCATAGAGAATCTTGTAAGGAATTGTGGTGTTGTAATCAGATTTTGTTGTGGAAGAAGTGGGTTGTCATATTGTTGAGGAAAATATATGAAATAATCTTACTCAAGAATTTTCAGAGTTTACTTGGCTGAAGAAAAGTAGACAGGAATATCACCCTATGTTTATAGCCAACAAAAATAACATCCTAAATCACAAGTATTAATTGCGAGTGCTTAGGCTAGTCTTTTATCAACAAAAAGATTGTTGGAAGTTCACTTTTTATGTAATTTTCTGAATATAACAGTTGCAGAAATAAATGTAAGAATAGAAGTAAAAACACTAAGATGATAATCAAGACAGAAGAGACATAAAGCAATCCTTTATTTCATTCCAATTCACCAAAGAGTCATTTTCTTTACAAAATCTCATACATAAATCTTGGACCAAAGTCAAACTTAGACATCCCCGATGGAACATACAAAAGGACATTTGATAGAAAACCAAAACTGAACTCTAAAAGATGGATCAACTTGCCACGGATTGTTTCCCACTCAACTCTGCACAATAGCCTTTATCAGTCATGAAAATTAATTCACAAAAAGACAAGTCTACATAGACTATCAAAGATAGATCAACACCTCTGAAAAACAAGTGTCTGAATGATTTGATTTAGCGTTGAATATTGTTGTCTACAATAAGACCCTTCTATCACAAAAGATAATTAGGCTTTGATGAATATATGAATGAATGAAAATTGAACTATCTCAACATAACTCAAAGAGAAAACCTTAGCATGCTTCTGCTTCTATCCTCCTCTTCTTCCTCCCTTCCTTTTTTCTTCTAACAAATTAGAATTGGTTGAAGAAGTTGAACCAACTCATTAGTTAAGTTAATTAAAAGACTCAACTAACTTTAGTTAGGGGGAAGAGTAATAATTATAAGTAAGGGTCATAATTAAATAATAAATAGTAGGTGGGACCCCTTGTGACTCCGTTTAGCTCATAACAAACATAACAATCATTAGTTAAGAAAAACACACCTCCTTGTGTCTCCCATCAACATATTTAATTTTGGTAATTTAAACTCATGAAATTTGAAATTATTTCAAAAATAATACTCATATATCCAAAATAAACATGTTGTTCAAAGATTCCTGAGTCAACTATCATAAAACAATAGATATAATAAAAAACTCAAAAGCCATATTTCCCAGTATGTGATGCAACCCTTCCTTGGTTGTTGTTGTCACCTCTTGATTTTCCTGAATTTACCTTTGGTTGTGCAGATCCTTTAGGCTTAATATCATTGATCACGTGGGAACAATCGTCCCTCAAATGCATCCGGGAAGACATGAATTTGTTAGAGCCATTGGAGGGTGAGGAGGGGGTAGCAATGGATTTTCCTTTATCAAGGGCATGGTGGGCCTCAAATTTTAATTTCTTGCTAGCATGGGAGGATTTCACTGGCCAGTGGTCCAGGGCAGCTTGGGAAACGGGGTTAGCCGGTGGAGGAGCAGACAAAGACAAGTTGGGCCAGTCATGATGTTGGGAGACTATCGGGTGGGCGATCTCCTACCATCCATCATTTTCAGGGACTTCAGGTTGTAATGAGACATGAGGAGGTACAAGGATACCGGGTGCTAGCGGGTCATGGAAAGGAGGCCTAGGTTGGCCTATTCCCTACCCAATCCAATTAAAGAATAAGGCATGAAAAAATTGGTCAATTTCTTCTGAATCAACGTCAAAATGTATGGAGAACCTGGGCATTCTTGGGCCTCGGTTCTAGTTACCTCTACCTCTGTTTCCTCAGCCATGGCTTCCTTAACTGAAAAAACTCATCCTGCATGTGTGATCAATTAGAAAATAGTCTTTTAAATAACCATACATGACAACTCTTAAAAAATATGAAATATATTTGGCTCAGAATGTATCAGACTCATGCAATCCAATCCATACAAATTGTTTTATTGTTAATCAATGAGAAGGGGGTTGAAAAAGGTCATGGGATATGTGAGGGGTTTGTATTGAGAGAAAATA
The DNA here is from genome assembly GCA_032191745.1 of Picea mariana. Lineage (NCBI taxonomy): Eukaryota > Viridiplantae > Streptophyta > Pinopsida > Pinales > Pinaceae > Picea > Picea mariana. The sequence goes on along the minus strand of JASDQU011440642.1, from coordinate 13,418 downwards.
TGATATAATGAAAAGGGAGAAGACATGGTCATTTCTCAATGACAACAACAATCAACTGTAAATAAAACCAATAAAACCTCACTGTAATCCACACAAGACATTGCCACTTCCATCCATTTTAGCACAGAAATTCCTTGACTGTAATCAATCTCAGAACAGGGAGTGAAAAATGATTATGGGAGGTGACGGGTTTTGTAATTAGAAGAAAGTGAAATAATAGAAGGGAGAAGGATGATTATTGTTCATGGAATTGATTAAGTTATCCATAAAAAATTATGCGAAAGGAGATGCGTTAACCGTCAATTACTTGACTAAATAATATTTTTTGTGTATTTAACTAGTTCATTGTTCATAATCAAATATCCAACACAGTGCCATCAAAAAACAGTAGACATCCTATACAATCTGTAAAAAGTATTTTGTTCCCTTATTTGCCTCCTATAACAATTTCCAAACAGTATCCATCCCACTCTGTTAACCATCGAAAACAACCACTACCCATGTGTTTATTCAATCCACAACCATACTCAAAAGTCATGTTTTCAAAATAATAATGAAGTCACTATTACTGCAATAGAGCCCATCAAAAGAAATGGTATTTGTTAACATATATATATATATAGGCAGAAACCAAAGAACCAATATCAAATTGCAACCCGAATTGATATTCAAATTTACAACCAATAGCCATCGTTTAGACACTAGCTATGCATAGGGTAACTTGCCCAGGCAATGTAATTCTGCCACTGTACAAAAAAAAAAATCAGTATGGCTTAAAGAGTTGGGCCATCTATCCAACATGAAAAATCCTCGACAGCATGATCTTCATAACAAATGATTGATAAACATGATTAAAACTCTATGAAACCCAATCTATCCATACTATACACAGTGCGGAGCCACCCAAAAAACATGATGCAATATTTCTGTTAACGCTCTGTAAATTCCCAGAGGTTGTTAGGAAATAAGAAATCTACGAGAGGTAACTTTATCCAACCACTTCGAAATTGGAATCTAGCCCTACCAACTTTAGAGAGGGATCTCTCTGTATGATTTAGATATGTTTTGAACTTAAGATATTAGGCTAGTTAAATAAATAAGATTTAAAAGGTTTGTTGTTTTTGTTGAGTTGGCTGAAAGGGTTTTACGCATCCATTGGGCTATGGGGTCTGTGTTATAGAGATAAAAATCTAAACCAGAAACAAAAGATTCTTTTCACAAGGTAGGATAATGCATTCGTTGGATTCTTTTAGCAGTAAAATGATGAACAACAGAAAAGATGAGAATATCTATTAAAGTAAAGAAGTAGTTAAGAATTTCTTCATTGTAATATCAGAAGATAAACATTAAGATCTTTCAAAGTCTGAAATGGGGTATACCAAGATAAATCCTACAACATGCATTACTTTTCAAATATTTAGATTAGAAAACAATATGACAACTAAGCAAGAAAACATTCAACATAGGAAAGAAAACATCACCAATGAACAACACGCGAGAATCCTGTGAAAATGCCTCTTTGTATTAATGGAAGATCTCTTGAAAAAGATTACAGTCTTGTAGCTTGCAGGGCGTAAAGATCAACCCTCAATACTTCAAAGTGTGAATTATTTTTGTATCTTGTAGTTAGTTAGCTGGTCTAAGGTTTGTTTTTCCTTGGATAAGATGGTTTGGTAAGAAGACTTGAGTTCTTGAAGATTCTCAATCTCCTTTTTTAATATGCTAATCTCTATCTCTTGCAAATTCATTTCTTCCATGGATTTAGCTAGTTCAACAGTCTTCTCTAGTGTTGTCAGTGGAGTTGCCAGTGGAATTTCTACAACAGACATTGTGCTCACTGCTGTGAGTGGAACTGCGCTCAGTGGAATGACCTCCATGGGCTTTGACTGCTCCTTCTCTTTTACTAGCTTTTCCAATTCCACTTCCATTTCTTTCAACTGTGCATTCAGCTTCATGATGAGCTTGATCATCTCATCCTTCTCCCCTTCTGTCTCTGCTATTTCCTTTGCCTGTGAATCTTCTGTTGGGGGAAATTTCAATTGTTTCCTCAGAGATGCTATATCGACATTTTTATTTTTGAGCATCTCCTCGACTTCTTTCACATTCGAGGGATCATATCCGATCTTGAGGACCAGTTCTTCCAGCATCTTAATCATGTTATCCTTGGCAAAGGATGATATTTTTTCTAACTTCAGTTGCGTCTGGACATTATTCAGAGATACTTGTAACTTGGAGGCAGTAGTGGAAGCATGTGCCAATGTGGAGAAAACCATTTCTCCAGTTTGCCTGTGCAGATCCATCTGATCAGCTGAATGCACATCTTTAGTCTGAAATTCAAACGTTTCCCTTTTGTAATTGGTGATTACCTTCAGGTTTGGCATTTGAGGGCAAATTCGGGAAAGTGGTGAATCTGGGGGAAAAGATACAGGGGAAGGTTTGACTCTTAGAGCCCAATTTCGTCACTCTGGTCAAGGAAAACCTCTTTGAGCCATGACTGCAAGTCCGCGAAGTCAAATTCGCATCTAGTGTCTGTGATTAAATGGTCTTTGTCTGCCAGGGGGATCCTGTCGAGGTCGACGGGCGGTGGGAGGAAAGGATTTTCCTCAGCTTATGTCCTCTTTGATTTTGGTGCCATCGCTATTAAAATACCTGCAAATCAAATAGTCGTTAGTGGGGGTGATGGTGGCTTGGGACGTTTGACTAAAACGAAGAGAAAATGGGAAAAAATGCTCTGGTGCGATGGGAAAGGTATTTTCTAGTGAGATGACACAGTTAACAATGGAAGAAATAAGGGAGACGGTGGTTTTGAGTGAACGGATATCTGTTGGGCGCAGGGGATAGGTCAGCAGGCTAACGGATAAGCTAGCCAGTAATAAATTGCCAACGGATCGTTTGGAGCGTGAGATGGTAGGTAGTAATGAATGATGAATATGACCAGGTGACGTGGCAGGAGATGATTGGGGAGTGACCTTGGTGAGAGGACTTGTGAAGGGTGAACAAGGGGAAAAGGACTGACAGAGTAATGAGATGTGACCTCTAGGGAAAAACATGGATGATGATGTCATGGGGTGATAGGGCATGTCAGAAATGATAGGTGGTGGAAGTCTGAACCCATGAAATTATGCCACATAGAGGAAAAGGGCCCACCAGAGAATATTCCATTCCAGACNTCTGGACCCCCCCCCCACCGTTAAAGGTAGAACGGGCGGGGGGGTCCGGAAAGACCTGTCAACCATAGATCTGGGCGTGAACCTCTGATCCGTTCATACATGTGTTGTGCTTAATTGTGAGCGTGAAGGCATATGTGCTCTGAAAACTTGTGATAAGTGTATATCATGGGTTTTCCCAAGCTTTTCCATGTTTTAATCACCAAGGGGTTAGACATCAAACTTCGAACATCAAAGGTATGGTTCAATCATCAATCATCATACTTGTTTTATTGAAATAAAGAAAACTACCCTATGCTCTAACCTAATTACCTATGACAATTAGCCCAGATTAAACTGTTGGGCTAAGAAATTACTCTATCCTGGGGCTATTTGACCAAGATTAGGCAGTTTGGTCAGATTTATTCACTAACTAACCTAAATTCCTTGGCTAAGATTGAACAATTTAGCCAAGCTTATTCACTACTCCTATCAACATCAATTTAAAAGGACTTGGCCATGCTTGAAAGGTATGAACCAAGTCATTGTTATTGCATGGGGCTCTATCGAATTTCTTTTATGCCCTCTTTTATTCATTTTCTTTCTTTCTTTTTTCTTTTTCTTTTTTATTTTTTTTTCTTTTCTTTTTCTTTTTCTTTTTCTTTTCTTTTTTCTCAAATTATTTTCAGAATGAAAAATCATTTGAAAAACAAAAACACTAAGAAGATAACATTTCAATCACCAGTTGATCCTATAAATTATAGGGTTATAACAATTTCCATTTTACCAAACCAAACACACAATCATGGCAGTAGCTCAATTCGTTGTTGGCTTATCAACCCAACACAGTATTACTTTGATTTAGCCCAACTGTGATCAACCATGGCGTGCAATTTCAGGCTTAAACAATCAAACAATCATAAGGATATAGTTCCCAAAATCACCCGGTTCAATAATCGTTCGGCCCCAAGAGAAAACCCCAGTTACCACGACCATTATTTATTTTTCAAACACACAACGCGACATGATAAATGTCAAGAATTTTCAACAATGCTAGATAAACATTCAAATAATCATCAGTACAAATACCAGTGACTGTGTATCTACCAAACAACTCGTCACTGTCTTAAAAAATCAACAACCTAACAAGTTGTAGCAATGACGCATACCCATGCATCCAATCGAATCGGGGCAGAGGCCCTTTCCATTAACAATACTGAGCTATCAACATAAGGAGAGTAACTGTGTTTTTTGAAAGTGCAACTGGTAATTTAGGGTTTACCACTATTATAACCGAGCCAGTGACTATATACCAACCAACAGGACTGTCATACGACCATCTAGGTGAGCTTGTTCTCAAAGTAGTTGACAATTATACAACCATCCAACAACAATTGAGTCGTAAAAAAATAGGCCAGGCTGGTGTTCTTGAACCATTTCTAAATTGGAGGCTAAAGGTTGTTCCGTAGTCAACACGAGGAGAGCAGATCCATTCTTTGTAATGGAAAAAATGCCAAGGCCACAGTGTATATAGGACGAATCGAGACTCGTTCGTGGTTGGGCACAAATCCATGATAGTGGCCATAACCAAAAGGTAGGGATCTAGTTTTCCCTGGAAAAGGTTACTTAATGCACACAGGGTATAACCCTCATGCCCTTCGGTCAACAATCACAGCACAGAGGCGAAGACAGGGCGGAGGAATAACAGGAACCTCATTTTGTGACCCCTGGTGGTGCAATCAACCAATGCCGAAGTGAACAAAACATAGTGACATAGAAAACCTCTGACCATTAAACACATGAAATCCTGAGACTGGATTTAGTGACACTGCGTGAAGATAGCTATCCACCCAAGACTAAACAAAAACCCTCCAAATAAACAGTAGTGATAACAAGGAGCCATCACCCAGGAAGACCAATAACCTCGATGAACTCAAAATTGTTACAGAAAGAAACATCCACTCTTCATTCCAAGAACCCAAATTTCACACAGTTGCAAAAATTAGGAAAACACAAACCCATGCACCTGATCTAGTAATCATTTCATAACCAGAGAAGAATCACGAATGGCCAAAAAAAGACATACCTGTAATCAAATTTCTTAAAACGAGAGTTGGTCAAGCGGTTCTTCCCTGCTAAAATTCTGGATCATAACCACAATAGCAAGATCAAACAATAGCCTGATTAGGGTTGCGGCTAACAGGAGGGGTAAAGGTGACGTGAAGTAAATGCATGTCGCTTCCACCCACAATTCATTTACTCATCAGTACATGCCAACCAACTTCCAATTAACACCATTAATTTAACTCTGCGTTGGAATCTGCATAGGTTACTTCCCAAATGCGCTTTCCATATCATATATCCAATTTCTTAATATATAACTCAAATAAAATCCCATAACCATTAACGTTCACCAACTTGTCAAATGAGCCACCGACGTTCAATCTATCCAAATATACCATATGTAGATCAGCCACATAATTCAATTAACCATTGCATAACCATTATCACTATCACCTTGCCAAGTGCGCCACCAACATCTCACACCATATGCATATTACACATGTAATTTAATCACAATTTCATAACCATTTACTTGCTAGCTAGGGCTTAACAATAATCATCAAGTACTTCCATTCATGTAGTATAGTTAGGATAGCTTTAGAATCTTCCCCTTGCAATTGTTTCTCCTTTCCTTTAAGTTATTCACATTTGATATTGCAGAACTAGGTCCCCTTCCCTTGCATTTGTTCTAGTATTTTACCTCTCTCAAAACTGCCCTTCATGTAATTTTACTAACATGTTTGTTATGTAGGTTCAATAAGAACATATAGCAATGACATTAATGAATAACATAGGTTGTAGTAACATAAGGAATCAACACTTCATAAGCTCAATTCATAACCAATAACAACAAGGTCTTCATCAACCATGTGAGCCGTGTCGCACATCATTTTAACATAAAAAATGAATAGATTTTCTCTCCAATAGTTCAAGGGGGTCCCACCTAATAGTATTATTTAGTTTTTATAATAATAGGCTTTAGCAACAATTTGTGGGTGAAACTTCGTTGACATTTTCAATCGTCAACAAACTGGCGACTCCACAAGGAGATTTGTTTTTAACATATTTAGAACTCCGGACTCATGGTTTTGTGGACCAAAACAGCAAGTCAAGAAGACATAACTTGTATGATTATGCAACAGGGGGAAGTGAGCGGATTTAATGGAAAGATGACCAGGAATTTGGGAATAATTCATGAAAAGTTTTACGTATGAGGGGTTTTACCACTGTATGCATAATCATTTGACTGGAATCTACTCTCTAAATTTTAGGAGGAAAAATTTTTAGAAGTTCTCTTAAAATCTCGATGGATGAAGAAATGGCAAGAAGAAGCGGGAGATAGCCAATTCTTTACAAGATAGCAGCGGAAAAATGTAACAATTTCAAGGGTCCTTCAGAGGAGCATCATAACATTTGTGTAAGATTGATTGCTATTAACTGACAATGATTTCCAGGAGTGTCATTGTGGCAAAATTGATCCAACATCCTATTTGACCAAATTGATTCAAAGATAAGAAGAAACTAAATCATGATTGAAGTGAAAATGTAGAACTAAATAACAACAATAAAAGATAGAAATCAATCACAGCAGGGAAAAAAAAAAACCTAACTTAGAAAGTAGCAATCAAAGTACTATAAAGCAGAGAAAAGAAGCACAAAAGTTGAAAGCAGATCTAGGCTACTATTATACAACAAAAACCAAACAGCATTAGAACTTCTCACGTTGGTTCCTCCCAATATTTCAAGTGAGGGTTGTCAGTGTTGTAGGGAAACAATTGATCTTGTAATTATTTTGAGATATAAGAATTTGTATCCAAGGAAAAAGAAACTGGGAAGGGACCAATCACTTGGAAATCTGATGAAATCATCAGTCCCTTTTCATGCACAATTATATCATCAAGATAGAGATGAAGACTGACCAATTCATCGAGAATTATGCATGTAGTTTTCTTAAAAGCAGTACCTGTATCAAGTGAGCTAAAAAATCGTCATTTGTAAGGCATGGTATCACAATTAGCAATGAAAGTGGTTTTGTGAACATTTTCCCCTTCTACTTTGATTCTCTTGTAACCAAACAGACTGTCATGAAAGGGTCTTAACTGTGACTCTACAACCTGTTGCAAAAATATTTCCATATTGGGAGGGGAAAAGAGATTTCTTAGAATTGCTTGCTTGAAAGTTTGAAGACTAATACAAGTTCTGATATTATCAATGGTTCCTGAGGCCGATTTCCAAATTAGACCCAATCAGGGTGGGCTGAAAAAAACATTTCATCCCTTAAGAAAAATCTCAAATCCCTTCGAAAGGGTGCTTCTGGTGCAAAGTTAACAAGTTCTTGTTTTTTCTTAGTTAGTTTCAAAATATGTTGAACAGGACCAGGATCAAAACCACAGAGGTTCTCATAAAACCAAGAAAAAACCTTTTGGGGTTCACTGAGTAACCCGGTGAACCTCATGTCTTCCTTACCAGAACATTGGACATTTATTTTAACATTCATTGAAGATTCAAATGTCCTAATGTTCAAGAGGATGGTTTCAATCACCCTCTTCCATAACTCCTCTTCCTCTTGTTTTTCTTTATTGCCTACAACACTCAAAGAAAACGAACTCTCAAGAGGAGTCAAACCCTCAGGAATATTATTATTTTCTACATATATAATATCCTCAAGCTCAAGAGGTTCATTTTGAATGACAACACAAATTCTCTCATCATTAGGGATGGCCTTCCAAGATCCTTCATTTTCAGAAATGTATGGACGATATAGAGATTGGAAAGCACAATCAGGCCTGTGAGGCAAGATTCGCTGAGTAGGAGAGGTTGCAAAGACAGCTAACTGATCAACTATTGAATTCAAATCCTTCTTAACATGAGTGATGTTGAAATATAGAAGTTTCAAGACAAGTGCCCAAACAGTTTGGTAGTATTGTTCTATCAGCTTGTCACTAGGAGAGAATGTCTTACATATCAGGCTCACAACAAGCTCAGAATTTCTGAAAATTGAAAGGTGACCACAACCAATATTAAGGGAATTCTCAATGCCTAACAACAAAGCTTCGAATTTAGCGACATTGTTTGAACAAGCAAACTCCAAACGGTATGACAGATTATGAATTTTTCCTGCAGGGGAAACCAAGATAATACCAGCCCTGTTACCTTCGTTAGAGTGTGAACCATTAAATTACATACACCATAATTCATCATCTGAATCAATTCATTCCAGAGGAATATTATCCTCTTCAGCAAAGATGGAATACACTCCTATGTCTTCTTCGATATAGTTTATGCTAGATTGCGAAACACTCTCTATGTAGGGTTAAATTATTCCTTCTCTAAGGACTATAATATTCTTACCACTCTGAGGAACAGATAAATGCGTCCCATCGAGTGAGAGGTATCCACCTGTTAGGGCTTTCCAATCTCTCGCCAAGATAATTTAATAATTTCTCACAGGCATATCAATCACCTGAATGTTGAAGGTTGTCCTTATCTCAAGATGAGCGCATAAAACCAAGGTTACATCTTTAATCTCACCTATGGTTGTTTGTTGTATACTATTATAGGAGATCATGCTTCTGGAATTTTCGTTTGTACATGACAAGCCTAGCTCTTCCATAATAATATTTGACATTACACTTGGGCCTGAACCACCATCAATGAGGCAACAATGGGAAATCTTATCCATGATATTTACAGAAATATAAAAAGGGGGCTTTTTTACAGGGTGGCTAAAGTTATGTACACCTACTTTATTTACAGAACAATCTTCTTCATCTACCTCTTCGGAAAGATTGGCTACAATAGAATATTTTCCTTCCATGAATTGTTTCAGATGCATCTGTTGTTCAGGGAAGGAAACCATGTCTAGGAGGGTTTCATATGCTTTGATGTTGGCCAATTGATTCAAGATATTGTATTTGTAAGAGGGAAGAGGAGGAATGATTCCTTGACTTTCAGGAATTTTAGGAACTTGGGGTGCAACAGCGATTGAGAATGAGCTCGGGTTAGAAGAATTGCGAGGAGGATCAAATTTACCCTTGGGAGCATAGGATTTGTTCCTAGTGTTAATAAACATGACATCCTTTGGCTCCGCAAATTCTAGAACAACGATCATAGCTTCTGGTCTCTTACCAAAGATCTTATCTCTGGCACTCTTCTTTACCTCACATGTGGCTAATTCATGGTGCTCCTCGCAAAAGTTACACCAACTCCGAGGCAGGATATCTTTAGGATGAAAATTGTTGTCAACCGGATTTGTAAAGGGGGTTGCAGAAGAGGATGAAGCTCCAAGGGTGAGAGGGGAGACAGTAGCCTTCCACTCAAATGCTATCATACAATTGTTCATATCTTGTGATAGTTGTAAGAGAGAAAACATGTATGTCTGTCTAACTGATTCTCCTTGGGGAAGACCAGTTCTTTCAATATTTTCTTCATACTCTAAGCAAGTATGCAGAGTGAAACCGAGATTATCAATGGCATTTTCGCCAAGCCTATGACGGTAGGGAGAAAGTAATACATTGTAGTAATGCATGAAAGCCGATTGGTTCTGAGGGCGAATAAGTTTGGGGATTTGATTGTACAACTTGGTGAAACACAAGTTGAAATACTTGATGGTCTCACCATCTTTATAAGTGACGTTATTGTATTGCCTTAACTTCTCAGCAGGGCTTTTGGATTGCCCATAAGCGGACTGGAACCAATAGGTTAACTCCTCCCAAGTAGACAGGATATTAGGAGTAAGTTCAAAGAAATCGGCCGCAACCTTTCCTTCCAAGGAATTGACAAACAAGTGGATGCATGTGTCATTGTCATTGGCCCCTATGTTATGACAAGCATTAGAAAATGCCACTAGGTGTTCATTGGTACTAACAGTGTTATTTCCTGAAAACTTAGGAAAATTCTCTTTAGACTTCGGAAGTGGGCAAGAGCAGGTGCTAGGTTAAGGGGAGAGGACACATGCCACGGTGTGGTTGTGGCATCTTCTTCGAACTTAAAAAGCCCATACTTTTTAATGAATTTGGTGGGAATTGTAGTAGATTGGACAGGGATATGATGGTTGTGCAAGCTACCAATCACCGATGACGATGAATATTGGGAATATGGAGCACTTCTAGTGCCACCAGAGCCACCACTAGATGCCATATTGTGGATGATAGATGAGGAAAAGAAAGATGAGCTGGATGAATCAGGTAGAGTGCTTCTTAGATAACTTTTTTGGGCAGATAACACAATGTTTCTTCTTCCTATTTAAGCAATAGGATTGACTTTGGGTGACAAGCCTCTTCTTCTTCTAGAAGCATGAGAGTCTAAGGACATGAAAGAAAGACCAAGGCTCGAAGAAACAAAATTTTACTGTTGATTTCTAGGTTATCTACGTCTAGCCTCCAACTATTCTTGAGCACTAATATCTCATTCAATTTCTGCCCAAGAATGGTTAAGTTTGACACGGGTATTGGCAGTGTCTAGAATGGTGTTAAACAGGTTCAAAGCAATGTTGGTCTGGTCTTGAAGACTGGGCTCAATATTGGGTTGCCTTGCAACAGGAACAGTCATTAATAGAAAAACAGTCAAAGAATCAAATTCAGAAAAGAAAGATGTATCGATGAAAATCAAATGTAAAAATTAACCGAAGAGATATCGAACATCTCCCCAGTATGGTCGCCAAATAAATGTTGAGGAAAAGATATGAAATAATGTTACTCAATCATTTTCAGACTTTACTTGGCTAAAGAAAAGTATATGGGAATATCACCCTATGTTTATAGCCAACAAAAATAACATCCCAACTCACAAGTTTTAATTATGAGTGCTTAGGCTAGTCTTTTATCAACAAAAATCTTGTTGGAAGTTCAATTTTTATGTAATTTTATGAATATAACGGTTGCTTAAACAAATGTAAGAATAGAAGTAAAGACACTAAGATGATAATCAAGACAGAAGAGACATAAGGAAATCCTTTATTTCATTCCAATTCACCAAAGAGTCATTTTCTTTACAAAATCTCATACAGAAATTTTAAGCCAAAGTCAAACTTAGACATCCCCGATGGAACATACAAAAGGACCTCTGACAAAAAACCAAAACTGAACTCTAAAAGTTGGATCAGCTTGCCACAGATTGCTGCCCACTCGACTCTACACAATATCCTTTATCAGTCATGAAAATTAATTCACAAACAGACAAGTCTACACAGACTATTGAAGATAGATCAACACCTCTAAAAAAAAAGTGTCTGAATGATTTGATTCAGCCCTGAATATTGTTATCTACAATAAGACCCTGCTATCACAAAAGAGAATTAGGCTTTGATGAATATATGAATGAATGAAAACTGAACTATCTCAACATAACTCAAAGAGCAAACATTAGCATGCTTCTTCTTCTATCCTCCTCTTGTTCTTCCCTTCCTTTTTTCTTTTAACAAATTAGAATTGGTTGAAGAAGTTGAACGAACTCATTATTTAAGTTAATTAAAAGACTCAACTAACTTTAGTTAGGGGGAAGTGTAATAATTATAATTAAGGATCATAATTAAATAATAAATAGTAGGTGGGACCCCTTGTGACTCCTTTTAGTTCATAACAATCATAACAATCATTAGTTAAGAAAAACACACCTCCTTGTGTCTCCCATCAACATATTTACTTTTGGTAATTTAAACTCATGAAATTTGAAATTATTTCAAAAATAATACTCATATATCCAAAATAAACATGTTGTCCAAAGATTCCTGAGTCAACTGTCATAAAACAATAGATATAATAAAAAACTCAAACTCCATATTTCCCAGTCTGTGATGCAACCCTTCCTTGGCTGTTGTTGTCACCTCTTGATTTTCCTTAATTTGACTTTGGATGTGCAGTGCCTTTAGGCTTAATCTCGTTAATCACGTGGGAACAATCGTCCCTCAAATACATCTGGGAAGACACGGATTTGTTAGAGCTATTGGAGGGTGAGGAGGGGGCAGCAACAGCTTTTCCTTTATCAAGGGCATGGTGGGCCTCATTTTTTAATCTCTTTCTAGCATGGGAGGATTGCAGTGGTGAGTGGTTCAGGGCAGCTTGGGCAATGGGGTTAACTGGTAGAGGATCGAACAAAGACAAGTTGGGCCATCCACGATGTTGGGAGACTGTCGGGTGGATGATCTCCTGCCATCCATCATTTTCAAGGACTTCGGGTTGTAGTGAGACATGAGGAGGTACAGGGATATCGGGTGCTAGCGGGGCTTGGAAAGGAGGCCTTTCAGGCCTAGGTTGAAATATTCCCTGCCCAATCCAATTAAATAATCCGGCATGAAACAATTGCCCAAGATCTTCTGAATCAGTGTCAAAATGTATGGAGAACCTGGGCCTTCTTTGGCCTCGGTTCCAGTTACCTCTACCTCTGTTTCCTCGGCCATGGCTTCCTCGACTGAAAAAACTCATCTTGCATGTGTGATCAATTAGAAAATGGTCTTTTAAATAACCATACATGACAACTCTTAAAAACTATGAAATAGATTTGGCTCAGAATGTATCAAACTCATGCAATCCAATCCATACAAATTTTTTTACTGTTAATCAATGAGCAAGGGGGTGAAAAAGGTCCTAGGATATGTGAGGGGTTTGTATTGATAGAAAATATGATATAATGAAAATGGAGAAGACATGGTCACTTCTCAATGATAACAACAATCAACTGTAAATCAAACCAATAAAACCTCACTGCAATCCACACAAGACACTGCCACTTTCATCCATTTTAGCATAGAAATTCTCTTGACTATAATCAATCTCATAACAGGGAGTGAAAAATGATTATGGGAGGTGAAGGGGTTTGTAATTAGCGGAAAGTGAAATAATGGAAGGGATAAGGACGATTATTGTTCATGTAATTAATTAAGTGATCCATAAAACATTCTGCGAAAGGAGATGTGTTTGTTGGACACACCTACCACACTTAGAGGGGGGGTGAATGAGTGTGGGGCTCTTTTTCCCAAGACTTCCCTCTTGAACTAAAACTCATCAATTAGCATTCAACATTTATTCATTACCCATTGCTGTCATTTATAACCAGTTAGATTTAAGAACATATTAGCAACATATATCAGCAATATATCATCAACAAGTCATCATCATAATGAACACAAAGAACACAAGATGTATGTACAATTTTTCTTTTTATTACGGACTACAATCCTTGGGGTTTATCAGCAACAACTGAATAGAGTAC
>JASDQU011440641.1:5186-22787 GCA_032191745.1 Picea mariana | reverse complement strand
CACGGACATAGAAAAGTATCATTTTAGTTTCTTTCCAATGGCTTTCATGGGGTGTTTGCATATACCGAGAAACAAGACCAACAACAAAGGAAATATCAGGACGAGTATGAGTCAAGTATAAGAGGCTACCAACTAACTGATGGTACAAGGTGGCATCAACTTCAGGAGAAGTACAAGTGGCAACAAGCTTGACTCCAGACTAGAAGGAAGAAGGGGATGGTTTACAATGTTCCATGTGAAAGCGACGAAGAAGGTCACAAGCATACTTAGACTTTCAAAGAAAAATTCCTTCATTGGTTTGCAAAACTTGGAGACCAAGGAAATAATGCAAAAATCCTAAGTCTGTCATTTCAAGTTTCTTCTTAAGGCTGGTTTTCACATGGTTTAAAATTTTTGAGTTACTACCAGCAAGGATAAGGTCGTCAACATAAAGGAAAAGGATTATGAGATGGCTTCCTACTTTCATGTTTTAGACATTAGGATCAGAATGACATCTAGAGAATCCAGTGTCAATAAGAATGTTGTCCATTTTGGCATACCAAGATCGGGGAGCTTTCTTAAGACCATAAAGAAATTTCTTAAGGAGAAAAACAAGGCTAGAGTCATTTTGGACATATCTAGAAGGTTGTTCCATGTAGATTTCTTCTTACAAATATCCATGCAAAAAGGCAGATTTAACATCCATCTGATGGACCTCCCATTTATGTGAGGCAGTAAGGCCAAAAACAAGGTGGATGGAATTCATTTTTTCTACAAGGGAAAAGGTTTCATTATAGTCAATTCCTTCAACTTGGGAGAATCCTTTGGCAACTAATCGAGCCTTGTGTCTTTCAACACTTCCATCTAATGCATACTTAGTTCTGTAGACCAATTTACATCTGACAAGCTTTCTTCATTTTGGAAGAGGTACAAGATCACAAGTATCGTTTTCCATTAAAGAACGATACTCTTCATTCATTGTTGTATCCCAATATAGATGACCTCAAGCTTCTACAAATGTCTTTGGATCATGAGTCTCTGAAACTTGAGACAAAAGAGAAGAGGCTCGTTGGAACTTTGAACATGTCTGACGTTGATCTGAAGGATCACCGACAACATCACCAGTCACTTCTCATGTTGAATGGACCCATATAGGAAGCGATGGAGTTGGTACTGGTTCAGGTTCAAAGGACTCATATGTAGGAAGGTGAGAAGGAGAAGAAGGATTTTCATCCTCATTTCCATCATCTAAATAAGAAACCAGAATAGGAACAAAAGAAGGCACAAACGCCAAAGATGTCTCACAGGACGAAGAAGGCACAAACATCGAAGATGGTTCGTAGGCTGAAGAAGGCACAATCGTCGAATTAGGCTCGCAGGCCAAAAGATTTTTATCAAATTTAACATCTCTTATAATAATAATTTCATTAAAATGTGGTTGAAGAAGTATATAACCTTTGACATCTTCACAATAATCAACAAATATACACTTCTCACTTTTAGGCTGCAATTCTTTCCTTTTCTCATCAGGAATTTGAGCCCATGTTACACTTCCAAATACATGGAAGTGACTTACATCTGGTTTAATTTTAGTCCAAGCTTATTTCGGTGTTATATTTTTAAGAGCCTTTGTGGGAGTGCGATTTACTATGTAATTTTCACATTTGATGGCTTTCGTGCAATACTTTAGACTTAATCCCTTAGATGGGATCATACAATTAGCCATTTCTTTTAATGTGTGGTTCTTTCTCTCAGCAACACCATTTTGTTGTGGTGTATATGGAACAATGTGTTTCATTTGGATTCCCTATGTAGTGCAGTAACTTGTAAAATTGTTGTTCACTTATTTGCCTCCATTATTTGTTTTTAACCTTTGAATTTGATGTCCAGATTGTTTTTCTACAAGAGCCTTGTAGGCCAAAAACTTGTCAAAAACTTATCTCTTAAGTTTTAAGAAGTAAACCCAAGTATGTCTCGGAAATTCATCATTGAAAGTAAAGAAATAATTGCACCCAGAAAAATAAGGAGAAGAAAGTGGACCACACAAATTACTGTGAACAAGCTGCAAAGGACCTAAGGTGTGCCAAGAGGCATGTTTGTCAAAATTGTCCTAATAATGTTTGTTGAGAACACAACCGACACAAACACCATATATGCATGAAACAGGAGGAAAACCAGTCACCATATGTTGATTACATAGTTGTTGCAATGAGCGATAGTTTAGATGACCAAACCGCTCATGTCAAAGTTTTCTCAAGTCATCGCTATGAGAAACAAAAACTGATGAAAAAGATGATGACCCAAAGTTGTCAAAGTTGTACAATCCGGTAATATCATCAAAAATTCAAGTTGCAAGAACATGCTTAGGATCTTTTAGATCCTTGATTACAACTTGGTGAAGTGAAAATTCTACAGTTTTACCTTCACCTGAATGAGTGATTTTATATACTGATAAAAGGTTACAAGAAAGACTTGGAACACATAATACATCATTGAAATGACCATTATCTACTTGAAATGTTCCAGATCCTACAACACTAAGATATCTATCATCACCAACAAATATTTTCTTGGTGTTACATTCATTGAGAGTAGAAAATATGTCTTTATTCTTAGCCATGTGATAAGATGCTCCAGAATCAATAAGCCACTCATAAGAAGAATAAGTAGAAGTTGTATTGAAGGAGAAACTAGAAGTCGAAAGTGCATGTCCATGAGAAGAAGAAGAAGTAGTAGAATCAATATTGATGGTGTGTTTCTTCATTGTTGCTTCTAAAGCTACCATCTTCTTGTTTGGACTCATCATGACCATCTTTATCACAAAGTTGCAATGTATGTCAGTCTTCTTATTTTTATATTTTGCTCCTATGTCACCATTTGGAGTTGAAGTTGTCTAAGTGGGTTTGGGACCCTTACGTTGCTTGTTATTGTGGTGAGGATGTTGCTCCTTGAGATTCTTGGGTTTATATTTCTATTGGGTGACTAAGGCTTTGTTGGAGGTACCTACAGTGTTGATCACTCCAAGTTGTACAAGCTTATCTTACTCTCTAATCAAAGAATCACAAAAGGACTCAAGAGTGGGTTTTTTATAATCTTTCCCTAGAGCCTCTCTCATGGCATAAAAGGTAGATACAAACACAGAATATGCACTACCTAGCTTAAAAAGAATAAGATAGATGCAATGCTCTTCATCCATCTTCATCTCTCATTCTTCACACAAAATTCTGAGTGTATTAAACTTAGATAGATAATCTTCAATGCAAGAAAAATCACTTGGATTTAAAGTCAGTATTTGATTTTCTAATTGTTGTGCTCAAATAATATTGTGTTTACCAAACACAAATTCAATCTTTTCTCAAGCTTCATCGGGGTCATCAATTTCTTTAAGGTGGAACCTTAAATCAAGAGAGATGGACATTTTGATTAGTCCACGTGTTTTGTCACTCCTATTAGCCCATTTGACTTTCTTATTAGCATCAATGGGCTATTTTTCATTTCCCAAGGTAATCTAGTACAAGCCTTTACTTCTTAATAAATCCTCCATGTGGGATTTCCATTGGAAGTAGTGGGTGTTGGTAAACAAAATATTACTGGAAGAACACATATTAAATATGTAGATAATATGTATTTAAAAATTGAAACTGATGATTTGGATGGAAAGATCTCAAAAAATTAGGCGGTTTTTAAAAAATGGCACTGAAAATGGACTTTGGATGTGAAAGTTATGCCATTTTTAAAAAAAGGCATAAATAGTAACCAAAGGACCACGTGGTGGTGTAAGTTGCTTTATGAAGTGACTAACTTTTATAAAAGTAAGTGGGGATCACTTTTACAATGAAGTTAATTTATAAAATAAAAGTTGCATGCAAATTAAATAACTCTAAAATAAAATGTTAAAGCTACTTATAGTGATTCACTTTTATAATTGAAGTGAAATACACTTTACAATAAAGCATGAACTTTTCAAAAAATGTAACAAAAAGAGAGACTTGAACTCAATACCTCTTACTTAATAAGGCAACTTTTAACCAAGTGGTTTAGCAAAACATATTGTATTGTTTAGCAAGAGGATTGGGGGTGGTGGTGTTGTTGTTGTTGGCCTTGGAGAGCATGCAAAAAAAAACTTTTTTCACACACAAAAAAAAGTTAACTGCTGGTAAGGAAATTTGAGCACATGTTTGTGTTGATCTGAGGCCAAATAAGCAGCGTGAATGTTAACTGCTGACATAGCATTTAAAACTCTGCAATCTTGGGTAGAAGTTGGTGGTTCATGCCATCAAAATATTTAAACTTTATGTTTTTTTTCTTTAAAAAAATACCATTTGACTACATTCTAAGTTATACAACTCCTTTTTTTATACGTCCGTATGTACATAAAAGTATTATTTATAAAAGATTAAAATCCTATTTGTATACTTTCATAAGTAAAATAAAATATTAAAAGTATAAAAGTATTAAAATAATTGTTTTATATTATTTTATAATGAAGATTTAACTTTGGAGTGTTTGATAATTGATAAAATAATACATGAAATCTTTAATTTTAAAAATTAGCAAAAATAAAATAGAAGAAAAATAAACCGATTACTTCAATACTTATGAGTCATAGTGTGTTAATTTAATAATAATAATAATATTTAGAAATTACTAAAATCATTTCTAAAAAAATAATTAATAATTACTAAAATCATTTGCAAAAAATAGCATAATTATACAAATAAATAAATAAAACAACTTATACCAGAAAATTAATACTTCAATCAAATTTATCATTTAGAACTAATAGAATGGAGAAGAAAAAAACATTCTTATTTAAAATTTGTTAAGCCGGTTGTGAAAGATTACAATCTCAACACACAAATTCATTGGCACATCAATCCCTAACACACTAATCCTTATCATATTAACGATCAACCTGTAATCCCTAAGAGCTTATCCCTTAAGCCACCATCCCACTAATCCACAATAACCCTTAACACACTAACTAAGAACCCCTAACACACTAACATGTTTACCCCTAATCATTAATCCACTAACTCACTAATCCTTAACACATAACCCAAAAAACCAATAACCAATAATCCACTAACCATCTAAACCATTGTTGAGCTAGCAACAACTTCCCCAAATTTTACTTCTTGTTGCAAAATTTGAGCAGAAATTGGAAATCCCTACCCATTTTTTATAATATCTGAAAAATTGATCTTAATTGAAGTAGTGAGTTTTGCTTAAATAAATTTATATGTAGTATACATCCACTTGTATGTTAAACTTCACTTCATCCTAAAACTAATTTTGTTGCTCCTTGCTTTCATTGAATTTTCATCCTAGTTTGTTTGAAATTCTTGACCTTATAGATCATGAATCTTAAAGTTCTACTAAGTATATATTTAACAACATTCTTTTATCAAACACTTTGAGTTCAACTTCTTTGAATATTTCATGAGATTTTGCGTTCCCCAAAAATTTTTCTCTACTACAACATTGTGCAAAGCCTCCAAACTTCTAACTTCTCGGGATCTATGACGTTGCATAGAATTCTTATTTTTCCATACTCGCTCCTTTCGAACTCACTTTTAAAGTCCACTTTGTCAACATTTCTACAACTTTATATCTTTGTAAATATACATGTCATGAAAAGTTGTATACCAAAAGGGGATTAGAATACATGATGTCATGCAACAAAACATCATAACTTATGAAATAAAAAGGTTATAAAAGGGTAAAAATGGGCAATTAAAAACAATATAAGGAGACGAAAAGGTGAAAAGGAGAAAAAGATTTTCATGCAAAGTTTTTATTGTATCCTCCACTATCACATCAGAAACTTTTTTAAACCACTTGTCATTTGGGTAAACATGATAAGCATTATATCAAGCTTCACTTACTTTTCAATGTTTATGCATATATCTAGGTATAGGGATACTTTTAAGAATGGAAATTTATTTGAGAATGTAGAAGTCTTGATGAATTTTACTAGTGCTTAAAATGTAAATTATAAAATGTTTGGCTAAATTTTTGTAAAAATATTCAACTTTCTAAGGATTTTATATATTTTCTATAAAATTTGGGTAATTTTTAGAAAAAAAAATGAAAATTGGCAAATACTTTTTTAGAAAATGCATGGAAAATTAGCCCATGGAAGATATATAGCCCATAAAATTTGTCCTGGCTAGGTATGCCCATTAGTTACTTTTCGGAGCTTGAATTCACATTTTTTGTTTCCTTTCATTTGCAAAACCTATGTCTCACTTAGAAACAAACCCATTGCAACATGAGAAGTCAAACTCCATTAAGATGGTGTCCATATCTTGGTAATTTGCAACCTCGATGCATGATCATGTATCTCACTGAACAATATGCCACTTGCATCCCTTGTGAATATTTTCCATAACACTAAGGGTGTTTCCCTTGAAAAATTCTTTAGAAACGCCACATGCTCATAATAAAAATCAAAGCCAAAGAAAGAGATAAGAACTAGGGTACACTCTGATTTTATTTAGGAGAGATCCCACCCATACTTTGTTTGATCCTTCCATATCTCAACCACGAGATTGAAATGCCACTACCTTGAGTTTAGACATAAGATAAACTCTATCAAATCATGGGTGTTGGAATTATTACAAACATGCACCATTTTTTCTATGTTGATCTATGTAGCTTTGCCACTCCTTTTTCAACACAAAAAAAAAGTAGTGGCTAAGGTAATGGAAAAACACACACTAAGGCTAGTGTTGATTGTACATTTTAAACCTTTATAGTATAGAAATTCACACACATATTCTTTATAAGATAGAAATAAAACAATAGCATTCACACATATTATTCGGAAATTTACCTTGGAAACCATTAATAGGGAAAATAAACAAATGTTTAGAGTTGCACCTCTAAGTCTCATTGTATTAACTTCACCATTTACAATACAATATATATTGCTATATAGCATGTGAATCCTTAATCCATCAACCCAAATTAGATTTCTTAATCAAAATTATATTACAATAGCATGAAAAACCATTGGCCAAAAACAGCCAAAAACATTTCAAGGGCTCCCACCCCTCCAACGCAATGTACAATGTGTGGTGCTAATCATGCAAAGAATATAAAACATACCCAAATTTCTCCCACTTGTTGTTTTATTTTCATACAGGGGGGATGAGGATTACATGATTAGAAATCCAGGGAAGCAATGCCTATTTCTCCTCTACACCAAGAGAACTTCTCAATACTTACATACTTTGTCAATGAATCTACAATATTATTCAAAGTGTCCCCCTTCACCGGCAACACCTTCTTATCTTCAACCATGTCTCTCATAAAGTGATACTAAACATCAATGTGCTTTATCTTAGAATGATAAGCATAGTTCTTTAATAGAAATATTTCACTCTAACTTTCACAACCTAGCCTTACAACTTTTTGTATAAACCTAATACATTAACACAATCTCTAAAACCATGCAGCTTCCTTACTCACATGAGTGGCTACCATGTATCCATCTTTTATAGTTGAGAGTGAAACTATAGATTGTCTCTTTCTCAACAAATTGATTTCTCCTCCAAATAGGTTAAACACATAACCACTTGTAGATATTCTTGTAGGGAAATTAATCCTCACACTAAACCAACTAGGAAAGAGTAGATAGATTTAAGCAAGAAATAAATGACAAACACACATAATACACAGAGATTTTACCTTGGAAACCATTAAATAGGAAAATCATCATTCCTTTGAGTGTCTTTCTCTCTTGTTATCTCATTCATTTGTAGAATAATGACTTACATGACTAACCTTGGTCTACACCTAAGACACAATCGCCACCATACTCTCTTTCTTTAAACAAGAACAACCCTGCAGTCGATTCAGCTTGCATCTACATGACCAGCAACATCAATGCGAACATCAATGTATTACAATTACAACATGCCTTATTTATAGGCTTTACAATATGCAAAACCCTAAATCATGGCACCCAAAAATGGTTGCAAATCCATGCATATGATTGGTTGCAATCATGTGAATCTCAGGTTTTTGTTACAGTCAATCTTCAGTCAACTACCACTCGACCTCCTGTTAGTTGACCTTTCGACCTTCCCGGTTGACTAATTTTACCTTTGAATTTCCATTCGTTGAATTTTACCTCGAATTAACCATTGACTAGACTTATTCGTCGAGTCGAACATTCACCCAATCGATCCACCTCGACTAGCCAGATGATTGATTATTCTTTCACTGCAAACAATATAAAAACCCAACATTATCCCACTTGTTGTCTTTGTTGTTGATACAGAAGAACTTAAACTTATGTTCATAGACCCAAGGTAGAAATTCACGTTGCATCTCTACACCAAGAGAACTTCACAGCACTTACATACTTGGTTAAGGAGTCTGCTTTGTTTTCTAAAGTGTCTACCTTTGCGAGCAACACCTTCTTTCTTTCCACCATGTCTCTCACAAAATGGTATTGTAAATTAATATGCTTCATCCTAGAATCTAGGTTATTTTCCAATAATATTGTACTTTGACTATCGTAATTTATCTTCATAGTTTTCTACACAAACCCAATCCTTGAACACAATCGATGACCCCATATGGATTATTTTCTTGTGTTAGTGGATTCCATATACTTATCTTCTATTGTCAACAAGGATAAGACCGCATGTCACTTACTCATCCAATTGATTTCTCCACTGAACATATTGGACACATATCCATGAGTCTATCTTCATCGATCCATATCTCCATCCCAGTCGATGTTGAAAAATCCATGTACATTCACTTCCCTATCAGTTTTAGGTTTCCCTTGGTAGCATATAGTTGTTGGCACCCAAAGTTTTGGTTAAATATTGCACACAAACTAAGTTGTGAAATCCTATTCTAGTTTTGTGTGCACTCAAACAGTTGTGCGAGGGGTGATAGGAGGTGCATGCATCAGATAAAGTTTTGTTAATGCACACCAATTCAAGTTTTGTCGATGCGCACTGGTCCAAGTTTTGCGATGCGTGCTAGAAATCAGGAATATGTCGCATGCACACCAGAATCAAGAAAAGAATATTTGGGAAATCTCCTTGGATGACTACTACAAGCAACACAAGGGAACATGGAGCAGAAATAAGATGCATTGGAAAGGTAGTTGAGATAGCCATGATTCCAAAGAGGCAACATAGAATGCATGTGGAATTGGCAGTCAAAGGAATGAGTTGGGAAGAACTAAAAGTGATAGAGTTATAGAGCCAGAAAGCAGATAAAATGGAACAATGACAATAGAAAGGGAGTTAGCTTGTTAGCCAGTTGTTTAGTGTTGTGATAGTTATGGGAATTGGTGTTATTGAGCTCACCTCGAGCTTATATTTTGTAATGTCTCTTGTTGTAATTATGAGTCTACACAATTGCATAGTCTAAATAAAGCGCATGGAACTGTGTAATGTGACATTGGGAAAATGTATAAGAGAGAAAGGATCTGTTTTTTTCAATCTATGGGTTTCTTAATGTATTTTTTTGGTGATGGAATGAAGATAATAAAGTTGCAGTGATTCTATTCTTATTATGTGTTACTCATGTGTCAATTGAATGTGTGTGTAAGTTGTTGCATATTATTATTCATTAAGTAGTTTTCAATGGATTGTTTGAATTCCAACTTGGATGGAACTTTGAGAAATTATTCCTTCATCACTATTGGCACAAGACCAAATGGTCTCTATGATCCTCATTAGAGATGATTTTAGGGGCTAAATTTCGCTCATGGGCTAATTTTCCATGGTTTTTCCCAAAAAAAGATTCGTTATTCTAAAAATGATTCACCCAAATTCTATAGGATAAAATTATTTTAACTTAAAAATCGCCAAAATTTTATACAAACTATATAAAATCCTTAGAAATTTGAATATTTTTACAAAAATGTCGCGAAACATTTATAGATGGTATATGAAGGGTTAGTAAGATTCGCCAAGGTTTCTACATTTTAAAATAAATTTCCATCCTTAAAATCACCCCTGATCCTCATGGTATCTCGAGTGAGACCTTCTTTAGTCTTTGGTTGAGGATTGATATGTCGATGCCTTGGGTTTTTTTTTTGTCAACTCTGGATGTACCTTAGGTATTCAACCCCCCAGTGTTAAGAAATATGCACACAAGCATGGATGAGACAACAAAACATTCCTAAACACCATCAGGTCCATGCCCTTGATACAGTACTAATAGGCATACATGTGCAATGGTAGGAAGCACATCAAGAACCTCCCTACGAGTGGGCAGTCGTGGAATATTAAATGAGGGGAATATTTAGACAAAATGTAGATATTCATCGATACATGTTTTCTTGTGAAAGGTAGTGGATATCCAAGCAACAGTGTGGGGCACGTAGTCGGTGCTTGGAGGCCTAGCGTGCGATGCCGAGAAATAACTATATTCCCTTGGTTCCTCAGTTTTCTATGGGACAAGTAAGGGGGATGAGTGCGCAGAGGATGGATATGGATACACCATTTGTTGCACTAGAGATAGCATCCACTCATTCAATCCCACTCAACCCCATTGAGAAAATAGAGAGTTATGTCGAAGTGTGGAAGTAATGGGTAGTGAGTGGACGTCGCCAGATCCGGAAGGATTGTGTGTAGTTCCTACATGGTGACAACTAACCAGGTGGACTCATGTCAAGAAGAGTTGTGACCTATTAGGGATCATTGTGACCAACTAACCAAGTGTGAACCAATACCAAGGTGCGCGGGAAGCATGCATGGCGCCCCTGGACAATAAGATGTGTGCATGTACAAAGATGTCACTATCACATCACAATTAAAGTATGACAGCCCCAATATTTTCATGCCATAAAAAGTGACACATCCATTGTACAGTACCTAAGGGATATCTTATTAATGTGGTAACCATTAGTGAATGTTAAGACCCCATCCAAGGATTACACACATTTCGCAATAAAAGTGGGTAGCCATGCATCAGGAATGTAAAAGGGTTGATATAGCTCTAAAATATATAATGTTGATGGGCCACATTATGAAACTCTTGATAATTTATGTTTTATGGGACTTAAAGATGGTATAAGAGTTAATTTTCAAGTGGGGGTCGACAAACACCATACGACACTCCAATTTATTAACGATTTGATGCACACCCCCCAGTTGTACCGTCATACCCTCCTGGAAAATTTCCTCTCTTTGAGTTAATACTTATCCAACTAAGCATCGGCATTCCTATTTCTACAAGAACAATGTCATAACTTTCAAACGATGGAAGAGTTGAGCATAACCAATCAAGAATACAACATACTCAGACTAACACTCGTAAAATAGAAAACTCCACGGGAACAGTTTAAATGGCTTCGTCAAGTAGGTCGTAGGCATGTAATAAATATAAGACCACTCAATATCAATAGATATTGGATCCACCATTGCCTAAACAAGTGATATTCACAGGATCCCATATGGGAAAAGCATAGGATGTGCACTTTTTCGATTATGACATATGATATCCTGAATAGTTCTCCACCCTGACTTTACACACTATGCAAAGGTGGTACGAAGTGCGGACGACCAACAGCTGGTGATCACACAAGACTGGGATATACCTCTTTGTTAGGAAGACACAATGTCCCTAGTCAATTTCCCTCACTTTGGCCATGGGGGTTTGGTGACCATCGGTGTCTGCTTGTTACTTACTCATCTCCATGGGGGATACCTATGGTTGGGGGGGATATTTGGTGGATGTAGCCACAATTCAGAGGGTTACACTATTACCCATGCAGAGCAAAGATCTTGAGAAAGCGTTGAATGTTAAAGATGATGCCCATAATAAGGTATATTGTACGTAAATTACATGCCAGGGAATGCATGGTGTGGTCATTTTTGAAATAATTGCTTGACCAGTTCCATTTATTACCAAATCGATCACCTGTAAAATATTACACAATCGTTCGAAGGAGGAGTTCCCACTTGGGGTTGTCATTGCAGTTGAGCAGTGTCTCGCAGGTGTCCAGATGGCATGGGCATGTTACATACTGAATGAATTCATTAATGACTATTTGGATTCCCAAAACCTTGGGAAGGACTTTCATTATAGTTGGATTCTGCTACTCCTCACCATGGTTCTCTAGAGGCCCCCTTCAGGCTTTGAGTGAGCTATTGGGCCTTGCCCTGTGTTTGCAACTCCCTAGTTCCTAAAATCACATGAAATAAGAGACCTTATCATCCAAGACTCCCATGAAAAAATCTTTCAACAATGTTACCAACAACTGATCCAGGAAACTGCTTTGCAAATGTGCATCATGCACAACATTATGGACAGGTATTCTAGTTACCTTATGTTTGAATGTACTTTTCATAATGCGTAAATTCATCCTAGTGACGAATAGGGAGATGTAATGGCACTACTCTTTTTCTAAATCATGGGAGAAGAAATCCAGCAAGGGTTCGTCGAGTGGTTGGAACATCTACTACTAGTCCCGGATGAAGAAATGGAGACTCTAGAAATGTGCAACAAGCACAACCAGGACCGCAAGTAGGCCAAGGATACATGGTTGCAAGCACATCACACGATCCCCACTGGGGGGATCCAAAGAAGATACCTCATCCAAGCACCCTCGAGACCCATGCCTCGCACAGAAGTCAACACAATCAACCCTGACCAGTGCGAAAAGGCAACGAAATGGTCCAATCATTCACCTTACCACTCCCCCTATACAACAAGATTCATGCCAAATGAAACTTTTCATAGAGACTTTGATCAATGCACTCAAAAGGAATTTTTTACTGCAAAACATAATATAGTAGGAGGTTATTCGTAATATCGACCATCTTTATCGCCAACTCAAGGGAAGAGTTTCATCATCTGACACTTTACCATGGACACCGGCATCAATGAGAAGTTCCATTCATCCTGCATGGGTTATTTGATTCAACCCGTCAATCCCAAATCCAGTGGACATAGCCATTATAGGCATCACGTTGGCACCAATTCCAACCCTAGTAGTGAAAGACTATGGTGTCTCCCTACTTTCATAATTAAGTGAATGACACTAAACACTTGGGCATGCTCATGCACATCTATAGTTACAGATCACGTGGACATTTTCGCACATAATCAAACTCGTGAGCACTAAAAAAAATTAATTCATGATCACTAGGCCTTACAGCAGCAATATGATACAGACATTGTGGCACATGCCACCACAAAATATTAATATACTAAGATTAGTATCTCTTTCATTGACCTTCTCGGGATGGTGGACCATCTATATGTGTAGATACCAACTACCTCAACACAAGGTCATGGTATTCCCCATGTCTTAATATCTTGGTCGTGAAGGACCAACTACAACATTTGAACTCACAACTGACAGCTCTATGTCCACCACTTCATCAAATGGGCCCAGAGCCAATTCATGTAGCACAAAATTATGTTGGCCAAAGAAGTTGTCCAAGATGGACAACATAGGTTGAATTCATTTTTGGGTGTGGTTGATTGTATCTTCAACCTATGGACTCATCTACGAAACCATATTGAGTTGACTATAATTGATGACCGAGTTCGAAAAGTCAAGGCTGAGTTCCCACAGTAGAAGACTATAGTATCCTCTTTACCTCCAAGCGAGCGCCCACCTTTGATGGCAGTTATTGCATCTAAAACAAAAGAGATTACTACAACCTGGGATGAGTAGCATAACATATCCGAGCTCATCACTATTGTGGTTGATAATGCCTTAATATTTTATACCCAGCTGAAATACATGTAGGTTGTTGTTGACCCCTTGATCAATGAAATGGAAACTATAGATTTGATATCTCCTAGGATCACAACAATCAATGCAAATGGGGTTGTTCATCTCAGCTAGGAACTTCAAGGCAACCTCCATGAGCCTGATCTCGAATTCAAGGATTTCATCTAGAAAATTATGACGATGGTTCCCTCTGTCGCATAAATCATTCCATGAGTCAGTTGGCTCGAGGATGATCCAAATAATAATGGTTGGGAGCTATTGGCACCCAAATTTTTGGGTAAATATTGCACACACACAAAAAAACAATTGTTTGTTCCTATTCCATTTTTGTGCAGGCTCAAAAAATTGTGCGAGGGGTGACAGGAGGCACGCATGTCAGATCAAGTTTTGTTAATGCACACCAATTTGAGCTATGTTGATGAGCATCAATCTGAGTTTTGTGATGCATGATAGAAATCAAGAATACATCACATACACAAGTAGCACGAGGGAATGTGGATCAAAAAGAAGATGAGTTAGGAAGGTAGTTGATATTTCTGTGATTCCAAAGAGGCGACATGGAATGCATATGGGTGACAAAAGTGTGTGGTAGTGGAAGTTAGCAGAATGAGTGGGGTATAACTGAAAGTGACAGAGCTTCGGAGCTGAGAAGCATATAAAAGGGAGCAATGACAACATAAATGGAGTTAGCTCATTAGTCAATTGGTTATTGTTGTGATAGTTTTGAGTATTGATGCCATTGAGCTCACCCTAAGCTTATATTTTGTAATGTCTTTGGTTATAATTCTAAGTCTATCACAATTGAAAATTCTAAAGAAAGTGCATGGCGTTGTGTAATGTAACATTGGAAAAATGTATAAGAGAGAAAGGCTATGTTGTTTTTCAATTTATGGGTTGTTTAATGTATGTTTGTGGTGATGGAATGAAGATAATAAAGTTGCAGTGATTATAGACATATGATGTGTTACTCATGTGTCAATTGAATTTGTGTGTGTGTGTGTGTGTGTGTGTGTGTGTGTGTGTGTGTGTGTGTGTTGTTGCATATTGTTGGTCATTAATTAGTTTTCAATGGATTTTCTAAATTCCATCTTGGATGGGACTTTTTGCAATTAGTCCTTTATCACTATCAACAAAAGACCATATGGTCTATGTGATCCTCATGGCACCTCAGGTGAGACCTTATTCAATATTTGGTTGAGGATTGATATGTCGATGTCTTGGTTGAGGTGAGACCTTATGTTAAGAAATATTCATGCAAGCATGGATGATCCAACACTAGCATATTTGGTTGTGTCGCACAAATACTTGAACACTCTCTTGATAGAAGTTTAGTGCTCTTTTCCAAGTGTCAACATCTATCTGCTCAATACTCCCGCTACATGATAAATATTTGGTCAGGTGAACCATTGCAAACATCAGACTACCAACAACACTAGCATTGGTAACATGTTCCATGTCCTCTATTCCTTCCTATTTCTTTGGACATTGTTCGGTAGTTAGTCTTTCTCCCATGGGAATTGGTACCTTGACTAGTTTGCAATCCTACATGTTGAAATGCTTCAAGACTATTTCAATGTACTTTCTCTGATTTAACCAAATGTTTCTAACTGTATGATCTCTCTTGATCTCTATTCCTAGAATGAAGTTTGTTGCATCGACAAGTAGCTTCTCATCGACATACAAAGCTACATATATGAAACAACCACCTTATTTTTTGGAATATATACAGTGATCATCCTTGATTCTCACTAATTCCAAACTAGGGATGTATGTGTCAAAATTTTGATACCACATACTTGGTAATTACTTGAGACCATAAAGGTATCTCTTCAATTTAAACTCTAACTCTTTCTTTCCCTTTACTGTGAATCCTCCAGGTTTTTTCATGTATATTTATTCTTCCATGTCCCCATGTAGGAAAGTTTTCTTCACATCAATTTTCTCTATCTCAAAATCAAATGTTGCAGTCAGAGACATTAGTACTCTAATGGAAGTGAATTTTGCAACATGGGAAAAAATCTCACCGAAGTCAACTCCCTTGACTTGGAAATACCCTTTTGCTACTAGTTAAGCTTTGAACTTCTCAACTTGACCTACTGTGTTCAATTTTTTCTTGAACACCCACTTAATACCGACAGCTTTCCTTCCGTTAGGTATCTCTATCAAATCATATGTCTCATTTTTGTGCAAGGATTCCATTTCTTCAACCATGGCGTCCTTCCATAGTTTACCCTCTAACGAGTCAACTACCTCCCTGACCAACTTGGGATCCTTGTCAAATAACACAAATGCATAATGAAAATTATGCAGATTATACCTTTCAAATAATTTCCTTACTAATTTAGATATCCTTACAACCAAAGTTCATTGTTCCTTCTCTTCATTTGATTCAATTGAATCATTTGAATCATGTTCTTCATTCCTCAGTTCAAAAACTAGTTTCTCTGGTTATTTATTTGTTTGAGCCTCTTCAGAATCGAAATTTCCTTCAAATTCCTTGATGTCCACATCTCAACTATACACTTGTTTCCTCAACAGAAGATCCCATAGCTCGTATCCTTTCATTCTATCCTTGTAGCCGATGAAAATACATTTGATTGCCTTATTATCCAGCTTGTTCCTCTTCTCCTTAGGAACATGCACAAATGCATTGTAGCCAAAGACTCTAATATGTGGAAGTGAAGGCTTATTACCAAACCATACCTCATGTGGATTCATGTCAACTAGTGCTGACAAAGGATGTTGATTAATTGGGTTGGTTTTCATTGATGTCAACCCTTGAAGAAAGTCTGGTAGCGAATTCTAGTAGCACAAAGGTTTGGGTAATGGACCCAAGTTTGTTTGATGGATAATGGTATGAGTTTTGATATATTTGCAAGTAAGACTATTCTAGATGGATAATTCATTTCATGCCATTTCCAATGGTATGCGTAATGTCACATAACTCCTCGCGGTTAGAGAGTTATGGACATGTGAAGTTGGAGAACCCTCATGAGTCAGCTAGAAGCCCCAAAAGGTCAAAGTAGTCAAAGTGTTTGCAAAATAAATTACTTAAATAATAAATTTAATGGAGAACTCCCTAAAATAAGCAAAGTGGGATGCTACATGAAAGTATAAATAAGAGGCAAGGCTCTCTCATTTAATCACACTTGAACCTATTGAATATTCTTGAATATCTATTTTTTGAAAAGTTATTTGGGAAGGTATTATTGATAGAGAAAAGTGCAGCAGGAAAAGTGCGGCAGGAAAAGTGTGGCAGGAAAAGTGCGACAGGAAAATTGTGGCAAAAAAAGTGCGGTAGGAAAACTGCGGCAAAAAAAGTGCGACAGAAAAATCGTAGCAGAAAAACCGTGACAGAAAAAGTGCGACAGAAAAATCGCGACAAAAAAAGTGTGGCAGAAAAATCGCGGCAGCAACATGGATGGGGTCTATTTATGAGAGATATGGCACATATGGTTTGAGGTATGTCTTGTGAGCTAGGGTTTATCTCTTGAGATGGTATTTCATGTTCAGTATTGTTGCATATATCATATTTGTTGAGGGATACATTTGATATTTTGTTGTTAGTATTTGGCATATGGGTATTGGTCTTTTGGTTGTGATGTGTTGTTGAAGTTGTTGGTATAGCTTGAGGCTACATAACAGTGAGGTTGTGGCACATGGTTTGATGTAAGGGTTTATGGTATTTTGTTTATGGATAGAGTTATGATTTTTTTATGGTTATATTGGTGTATGTCTTTGGCATATGCTTGAGGTACATGTTGCGTACATGGTTGAGACAAGTAGTTGATGAGTTGGCACATACATGAGGTGTATAGTTGATGATGTTGGTACATATTGATGAGTCATAGTTGATGTGTAGTTGATGCATGGTACATGTTGGTTCAGGTTATTGG
>JASDQU011440640.1:8100-21829 GCA_032191745.1 Picea mariana | reverse complement strand
GCCAAATTGACAAAATGACTTGGGAAAGAGGTGAAGGGAGGTTTTGTTTTTTTTTCAATTTTTCCAAAAAAATCAATTTTCTCCATTTTGCATGAGGCTACGTGCCCATGCCCCAAATTTCCAATTTTTCATGAAAATGTTTAATAAAACATTTTATTAATTTTTAATAATTTTGGAATTTTGTGCAAGTCAAAGTTTGACTTTGACTTTGACTTTGACTCTGCTGCAGCTGATTCAGCCCAAAAATGTTGACTGGAGAGACGGAGTCGGAATTGGACGCAAGTTACGTCGTTGGAAAGGTCTTGACGAGGACATCAGGAATATGTCATCACCAACTTGAGATAATTCTACCTTAGCCTTCAAATTCAGCCCGGAACAGTGTTCACTTAAAAACCTCCGTCTTGCTGGTGGGCCCACATGACACCTAATCTTGCGAAAGGTGCCAAATCGTCATACGATATCCAATCGAGGCAAATGAGGTACCGTCGGAAAGGTATTGAAGAGTACTTAGATGAGGTGACAATATAATCTTGTGCCAGGGTCATTTAGGACTGTCTTAGCTGTTATGAAACCCTGCCATGTGAGTTGGTGGACCCCTTTTTGCCTAAAATTATTGGCCAACTTGTGACAGCTCTATCCAGGCCATCTGGAGTCGGAATGAGGCAAATAAGATGTCGTTGGAAAGGTTTCTGAGTATATTACAGCATGGCATTGTTGAATATCTGATTTATAACTCTTTACCCAAAAATTTTAAATCATGAAGCACTGCAACCAATTTGATGTCCAAAAGTGGTCATAAACTTGCGAAGGCTCGTTCTCACCAACCGGGGGTCGAAACCAAGCACGGGATATACCGTTGGAAAGGTCTCACACTTCCCTACAACATGTTTGGGTTTTATTTTCTCTTTGATACCATAATCTAAACAGAATCAGACCAGGAAGCCACAGATATTGGTTGTGTCCATTCGGGTGACGTTAACTTTGCATGCCTCATATGGGTCATATTGACTCGGAATCAAGCTCATGATAGATTGTTGAAAAAATTGTTCCTATACCTACCACTTGGAAGTGTTGTATTCATTGAATAAATCAACCTTTACATGAGGAAGAAACACCATGGGAAGGCCCACAAATCCCTGAAAGCAACCAACTGATACTCTTTCAAGGGCAGAGGCCATAATAACTATGACCCCCGCCACTGTCTTTGACTGGAACCATAGCACCAAGGGGATTTTATGGAGAAGTAACTGTGTAAAACACCATGTTGAGCCCAGAGCATATTTTTGGGTCAACACTAACTCCCATGGTTTGTTTGGGGTAGGTAGAGGAGTGTACAACCCCTATTTCTTGATGGCAGGCTTAGCAATGGCACAAGTAGTGCACGATATAATATACCTATTGTTTTCATGTCGAAGCTTTGGCCAATAGAAATAATTATGAAGTACTTCTATTGTATTCTCCACACCAACTTATTTTCCACCCAATTTTAATGTGCCTCCCAAATTATATTTGTATGCTCACTTGAAGGAACAAAAAGATGGCCTAGATAGCACAAAAGTGCATCCTAGTGGTGAAAGTCTAAAAATTGTTTACCTACACCTAGTGTCTAATATGTAGAAGTGAAATCAAGGGTGTGGTCATACAACTAGGGCCACTCATAGTTCTCGTTCCCACTGGAGTTAAGAACCATGGTTAGTGCCATAACCATGGATCGACTGAGACAGTTTGCAACACGGATTTTGATGCCCTTCTTGTACTTAATGTTCAAGTGAAATTATTTCAAGTACATGGACATCTTTTGATGGCCATCATTCTCTAAATTTCCTTGTATCTGCATGAATTGCAGAGGTTGCCGATCAATGTGGATGATCATTTCCTTTCCCATAATATAATGATTTCATTATCTACATGCCTTCACAATGGAGTACATCTCCCTTTCATAGGTGGGATACCTATGAATAGTGTCAGAGAGTATTTCACTATGATAGGACATCAAATGTCCGTGTTGAGTGAGGAATGAAACGATAGTGTAGTCGGAGGCATCTATCTCAATATGGAATGGTTGTTGCAAGTTTAGTAAAATGAGGATTGGTGTCAAGTAGAGGTTGTTTTTTAGATCCTTGAATGATTTCTATTGTGACTCAAGCCAAGATAATTTGGCTTTAAATCCAATCTTGGTCACTTGGCTTAAGGTCCAAGAGATATGAGAGAACCCCAACATGAAACTACAATATAATTTGGTAATACCCAAAAAGTTGTAGAGATCTATTAGAGTCATCGAGGCTGGTCAATTGTCAATGAATTGGATCTTGGCTAGGTCCACATGCACCCAATATGATCTAAATTATATTGAGAATGAATTGAGAAACAAATGAAAATATAGGCGTAGAGAAAACATAAATGCAGTGAAACCCAACTTATATTAATGAATAACATAATATTGTAGAACACAAACTGGCCAGAATGGTGGTATCTTATCAAGAGAAAGAGACATCAGTTTTGCTCATTCGCAATAAGCATTACATCACATTGCATTGCATGCTCAAAGGACCTCCTTCACCTTGATTATATATGAGAGAGTGAGAGGAGAATAATTCCCATGATGCATGTGGGATAAATTAGTCTAAGTTTAGAAAATTCCATAGGCATGTAAAACACTAGGACTTCCTGAGAGGTCACCCATCCCAGTACTACTCTATCTCAAGTGCACTTAATTGCAGAGTTCTAATGGGATCTGATGCATTAATGCCATAGGCATGTACATAATACAACTAGGAAATCGTTACATGGTGGATGTAATTAACAAATGGAGATGGCATTACATTACATTCCCCATCAAAAGGGTGAATATCATGGTTTATCAAAACCACGGGCTCAAAAATGTTGATTCAGAGGAAAAGGTGGATGGCCATTGAGATCCACCTGGATCAATCCTCCCCCCTTAGCAAGCAATGGTCCCCATTGCGTCAATTTCACTCGAGAGATGAGGAAAATTTCACTGAATCTGAACCTTGGTGAGCCACTTTCCTTGTCGAAGTAGTTGCCATGTTTATACTTGGCATTATCCTATTGAAGGATGTCATGAACCTATTGTTGGATGGGTTGGATCTATTCAACAAATATGACTACATGATCTTCCTTGGTCTAAGTGTGGGAGGACTCTACTAGTGGAGATGCAACAATAAGAGCTATATCAATGGGGGCTAATGGTTCGAACCCCAAGCACACCTGAAAAGGGTTGTGGCCAATATAGACATGTTGAACATATGGAAGACTCTCATTCTCTAGAAGGGATCATTTATAGATTGGAATATTGGGTACCAAGTCAATGAAATCCTTGACTTGGTAGTGCAAAGGCACCCCTGTAGGTGAAGAAATATATTTTTTCTCCTCTACAATCTTTTCATCTTGCTTACATTATATAGAACGGTCTTGGGCCAGGGCTATGGTGGTTGCAATGACCTTCTATTCACCTTCTGACAAGATCATGAAGAGGAAAAACTTTGTGGTATGAGAGATTACTTTGCAACATTGTTTTTCCAAGGTCAATGAAATGGTAGTAGTCATAATTACCTCTGGTATCTTGTATAGCTGACCTCCCAGAGTAACAATGACACTACAAGGTCGAGACTCACACATAGCGTGAAATTTGCACATATATGTTTGTCCTAAAATAAAGTCACAGACTTCAAGTGGGGAAATATCACATAGTAACTCATCTTTGAAGGGTTGTATGTCATAATATAGGTGGCACTATTGGTTGACGTGAAGGTATCATCCATGGCTCAACCAACCAATGGTGTATGGTTAAGGGTGTGATAACATCGACAACTTCAATATCTTGATTACCTTGGCCGATATCAAATTTTTTGGCTCTCTCTGTCAATAAAGAAATGTAGCGGGGTCCCCTTCACCCACATATGTGAATGGAAGAGGCGCTCCCCCTCCTCAATCTATTTTGACTCACCTAGTTGTATCTTTGCAGTTGTGATGGTAGCAATGGGTTTTACATCAATGATCCACTTTCCCTATTCTGAATCAGAGTCAGATTCAGGGTCCGACTCCTTTTCTTTAACATCAAACAACAATTATTGTTTCAAGTGACATCCATCAGTGTTGTGCCAGGTGATTTTGACATCATATCGCTAAGAAACTCCCAGTGAATATATGTCCAAGAAATCCATCTATGTTTGGATGTAACTATGTAGGACACTATGGTACTTTAGAACCATGTGTCTATTAGAATATTGAATACTTATCTTTGAGCACAGGGTATGGAATATGTTGCTATACTCCGGCATTGTTTGGTCTCTCTTTTGATGTAGATTTATACATCTCATATACTGGTCATGATAACTTCCAACAGGGTAGAAATCCTCCTTGAGGGCATCCACAAAGGATACCCCTTATCCCCAATTTCTAGGGATAACTAAGGAGATGATGTCTCTAGGCCCTCAGGTTGGAGACATGGAGTATCGAGAGACAGATGATTGACAACGTCCACATGCACAGACATAGACCCACTTCACCACCACACATCCTGGATTTGTGGCGATGGCATTCACCACATCAACTTTCTTCCAGAAGATGATGGGTATTGCTCCATCAGGTACAAGTCAGGTTTTGTGGTAAGTGTCACTTTAATACTTGAGGCATTTAAGTATGTTTCATTTAAAATTGATTTTCATTATAAAACTTAATCTTGGAAATTATGCTCTTTGTCATGTTTCACCTTGGTGGTTGACATTGTGCCCTAGTAAGTGGTCACCCTTGGGACTGGTTTTTCTACTGGGAGGTCCCCTTGACGAGTCATCGTATCATTTCCGATCATACTTATCACTTTTCACACATCACCCCTTTTCTTCTCCTTATCTTTTGGGATTTTCGGGTGTACTGACCCAAGAAGGGATTGTACATATTTTCATGGGAATAAGGGGTTGAAGGACCAGAGGGAATGTAGCTGGAAAAAGATAAAATCCAAAACTATAACCTTCCATATGCTCTCCCAAAGATGTCTTGAGAACAATGAAATGTTTCTCCTAAAACATCAAATACCTACAAAAAAAAAATTCATATTATCTATATGTCCCACTTGTTGAGGGATCTACATAAATGCATTACAACCTTTGATTTACCCTTATGGAACTCTATGTATTTATCCCTTCAAATGACATTGTGGTACTTCCTCCCAAGATTTATGTTACCCATTTTGAGTACCTAGTTGTTCTAGACCCTAATTAATTAATGGAAAATGAATGGGCTTGGAAAAATGATGCATTGAAAATGAAGGTGCAACACACCCTCTACAAAGGAACCCATAAATGAGACAATATGAACCCTTGCATGTCATGAACCCCATGCCCAAAAGTATTAACCCCCATCCAGTTCATATTATCCACATGACTTAGAGAGGGTCCACTTAGGAAACACTCCTTGACTTAAGGAATGATTCACCCAATGCACCTTGTCAACCCTCCCATACCTAAACTTGGAAAATTGTGTAGGGTCTTTGAGCACGTGTTTAATTTGATAAGGTAGTTTTTATGCACATGTTTAGGTGAATATTGTATTAAATGTGATTTACTTGCCATGATACATTTGAATTGAGATCCTTATAGGGCACACTTGTTTGTCTTTGCAGGACCTTGTTGATGGACATTTTGGAGGGACAAGCCTAGCTTGGGCCTTCATTGAGGCAGGAAACCCATAGGTCGAATGCCATGACCCATACATTGGGAGAATCCAGAGATTGAACATTTCTTTTGGAGAAAAGATAAGAGACTTTGTATGATAATATATAGCCCATATTATCCCAATGTTTGTCCTTGAAAGGTCAAAACCTCATCTTGGAGGGCTTGACGTCAACCTAGGGATAGGGTTTTGATGATGGTCATATTTAAAGGTGGTTTGGCATGATTGATGGATAAGGAAGGAACATTGCACAGTGACACTTATCCTTTGGAGGACTAGTTCTCTCTTCAACAACCCAACAACTATTGGGTATGTTTTATATTCTTTGCACGAGTAGTAAATTTTTTTTACCTCGGGAAATGTGTCACATTTTTTCCTCAGTTTTCGTTTCCATTGTTGGGTGGTTTTTCAGCACATGGTTTTTTCCGATGGTTTTCTATTTCCAGTTAAGGAATTAGGGTTGTTGACTAATCTAGGTCATTGGGTTAGTTTTTGGATTCCACTGGATCCTATATCTATATTGTACTGTAAACAATGTATCACTATGAATGAATATAAAATATGTTGGTTTTCCAAGTTTTAGTTTCCAGGGGAAAAATCTTTGTGTAATGTTTGTATTTTCCATTGTATCTTTTCTATTATTTTACTGAAAATATATTTGCAATAAATATTGCACAAGGTTAAAATCTACATTTGGTATTAGAGCTTTGTTGGCTTGAGGGGGATGCCTTTGTGATCAAGGCTTTGGCTCAGGACTGTGATAAGCCTTGTTACAATGGGAGATCTGTGGTATTGATTTTTTGGGTGAAAATAAATGGCGATCAATTAAAACATGGAGATTGAGAAGTTTAATGGGAAAAGTTTTGAGCTGTGGAATCTCAATATGGAAGATCTGTTGGTGGATAGATATTAGTGGACCATGGTAGATCTAGGTACTACACCTATAGGAACTTTATCATATGACTGGAAAAAGTTGGATCGGAAGGCAAAGAGCACAATCCGACTGTGTCTCTCAGATTCAGTATTACTGAATGTGTCAGAGGAAGCTATAGCCAAGGATTTATGGGATAAGTTAGGGAATATGTATCAGTCTAAGTTCCTAGTAAATAAACTATTCCTGAGAAATAATCTGTAGAACATGAGGATGAGAGATGGAGACTCGGTGGTAGAGAATTTGAACGCCTTCAATACTGTGGTGAGTCAATTAGTATCTATTGAGATTAAAATTTCAGATGAAGATAAGTGTATCAGTTTACTGTGTTCTTTACCATACTTGTGGGATAGTCTCGTTGTGGCCATATGTAGTAATACAATTTTCTTGAATTTTGATGAAGTAGTCTCATCCTTGTTTTCAGAGGAGATGAGATGGAAGAATATGGAAGGATAGAGAACATACACATTATTTACAAGATGACGCTCCCAAGAAAGAAATAGATCTAAGTTCTCAAGTGGGAGATCTAATTCTAAGGGTAGATCTAAATCTCCCAGAAAGTTTGTAAAGGTATGTTGGAGATGTTGAAAAGAAGGGCATTACAAGAAGCAGTGTAGATCCAAAGTTGAGAAAAAGAAGGGATCTGAAGAATATCCTTCTACAGAAGAAAATACCTCCAAGGAAGAAGGAGGGGATGTGTACTTGTCTTATTCAAGCACACATGCAGATCATGAGGCATGGTTGGTTGACTCAGGTGCATCCTTTCATATGACTCCCCACATGGAGTGATTCTATAAATATGAAAGGTATGATGGAGGTAATGTTTTCCTAGGTGATGACTCGACATCCAAAATCATAGGTCGAGAAAAATTCAAGTTGAGGCTCATAGATGGAAAGATTAGAACACTACCTGGTGTTCTTCACATCCCAGGATTGGCCATAAATTTGATTTATGTAAGAAAAATGGATGATGCAGGGGTAAAAACAATATTTGAAAAGGAAACCTGCAGGATGGTTCGAGGAGAAATGGTGTTGTTGAAAGGAGTTCAGTTTGGAACTCTTTATAAGCTGGAAGGAATCCATATTAATGATGGGTGTAATAGTTCCATTGTTCCTGATACTGGAGTTGAAGAAGAAAGAACTCCTACAGTCTCTGGAGAAAAGGTTATGCTGTGGCATCAAATACTAGGGCATATCGGAGAGAAGGGTCTTCAACTACTACATGGTAAAGGTATGGTTGAAGTTATGTCTAAATGCTCTTGGGATTTTGATTTCTATGAAAATTGTGTATATGGGAAGAAGAATCGAGTAAGATTCCCCTCTGGTGCAACGAGGGCAGAAGGAATTTTACAACTAGTTCGCAATGATGTTTTTGGACCTGTGTCAGTGCCATCATTGGGAAAATATGTGTACTATGTCTCATTTATAGATGACTTCTCGAGGAATACTTGGATATATTTCCTCGGGAAGAAATATGAAGTCTTTGATAGGTTTAAAGAGTTTAAGGCTCTTGTTGAGAATTAAACAGAGAAAAGAATTAAAGTGCTGAGGACAGATAATGACAGAGAGTTCTCTGGGAATGAATTTGAAGAATTATGCAAGAAGTGTGGTATATCAAGGCAGAAGAATACTCCATATACACCTCAATAGAATGGATTTGCAGAAAGGATGAACAAGATGCTGATGGAAAATGCAAGGTGCATGCTCAGTGGTGTCGGGTTAGGGAAATAATTCTGGGTAGAGGCAGTGGGTATTGCATGTTACCTGGTCAACAAATCACCCTCATCAGCGATGGATGAAAAGACTCCACAAGAGGTATGGACTGGTAAGAAAAATTCTCTCACACATCTCAAGGTATTTGGTTGTGAGGTATATGTTCATGTTCCAAAGGAAAACAAGAGTAAGCTAGATAAGAAGGCTTGAACATGTATCTTTATTGGATATAAAGATGGTCTCAAAGATTATAAGCTTTGTAACCCATAAACTAAGAAGGTAGTGTATAGCCAAGATGTGGTATTTAGAGAAATGAAGGATGTTGTTAAACATAAGTCCTACCAAGTAAGGAAGAACCAGAGAAAATAGAGTTTGATTTAAAGGACGATGAATCAGAGTCTATAGAAGAACATGAATCAGAAGAAGAAGATCCTCATACTCCGGTATTGAGGAGATCAGTTTGAGAAGGAAGGCTACCAGAAAGGTATACTCCATCTGATTTCCATTCTAATTTTTCTTTGTCTATTACTGATGATGATCCTAGAAACGTCAGGGAGGCAGTGGATTCAGAGGATGGAAATCTCCAGAAAAAGGCCATGGATGAAGAAATGGCAGCCTTGGATAAGAATGATGCTTGGGATCTAGTGGAGTTGTCGACTGGAAGAAAGACCATTGGCAGAAAATGGGTATTTAAAAAGAAGTTGAATGCAGAAGGAAAAGTGAAGAAATAAAAAGCTCGGTTAGTAGCAAAGGGTTATTCCCAGGTTGAGGGAATTGATTTTGGTGAGATTTTTCTCCTGTTGCCAAGTTAAATTATATAATATTTATGTTATCTATTGCTGTTGCATTTTATTTTGAAGTAGAACAGATGGATGTGAAGACAACATTCCTACATAAGGATTTGGAAGAAGAAATCTATATGAAGCAGCCAAAAGGATTTTCTATGAAGGGAAATAAGGAGCTGGTATGCAAGCTGAAAAATTCCCTGTATGGTTTAAGACAATCACCAAGGATGTGGTCTAAAAAATTTGATACTTATATGTTGGGACTTGGTTTCACAAGAAGAAAAGATGATCATTGTGTGTATTTTAAATTAATTGGTGATCATTTGATTTATTTGGTCTTGTATGTTGATGACATGTTGCTGATAGGAAACAACGAGGAGATTATCCAGGATGTCAAAACTCAGTTGTCCTCTAAATTTGAAATGAAGGATCTCAGTGCTTCAAATTTCATTTTGGGCATGGAAATTAAAAGAGATCAGAAAAAGAGGAAGCTATGGTTAAATCAGAGAAAATATGCCGAGACAATATTGCAGAGGTTTAATATGTAGGAATGTAAACCGATCAAGGTTCCTATTCCTGTTGGTGTAAATTTATCTGCGGATCAGTGTCCCAAGGAATGAGAAGAAGAAGACGACATGTCTCATGTTCCATATGCGAGTGCAGTTGGCATTTTGATGTATGAAATGGTCTGTACTAGACCGGACATTGCACATGCAATGGGAGTTTTGAGCAGGTATATGTCAAAACCAGGGAAGGAGCATTGGACATCAATAAAAAGGGTTTTCAGGTATTTGCGTGGCACTGCTAGCTATGATTGTGCTACCAAGGAATATCGATATTGGATAGAGTGTTGGATATACATGTCTTTGTGGATGCATATTGGGATGGACATATGGATCATTGGAGATCTACAAGTGGGTATGTGTTTAACCTGTTTGGATGAACAATAAGTTGGATGAGAAAAAGATAGGCTGTAGTGGAACTTTCAACTACAGAAGATGAATACATGGAAACCACTCATGCAAGTAAGGAAGCAATATGGTCACAAAGATTGTGTTCAAGTATTGGGTTGGTACAACAAGCTGTAAGGATAGATTGTGACAATCAAAGTGCAATTTTTCTGGTGAAGAACCCAACTTATCATTGAAAGACAAAGCATATCGATATTCAATATCACTTTGTGAGAGACATGGTTGAAGAAAAGAAAGTGTTGATGATGAAGGTGGACACTTTGAAGAATGTTTCATATTCATTAAAAAAATCTGTGAGCACTGAGAAGTTCTCTTGGTGTAGAGGATCCATGGAAATTACTGCCCTAGATTGTTGACTATGTAACCCTGTAATCCCCTGTATGCAAAGAAAACAACAAGGGGGAGAATGTTGGGTATGTTTTATATTCTTTTTCCTCGAGAAACATGTTGCATTTTTGCCTCATTTTTTGTGTTGCCTCGATTTTCATGTCCATTGTTGGGCAGTTTTTCGGCACATGGTTTTTGCCGATGGTTTTCTATTTCCAGTTAAGGAATTAGGGTTGTTGACTAATCCAGGTCATTGGGTTAGGGTTTTGTATGCCGCTGGATCCTATATGTATATTGTATTGTAAACAATGTATCACTATGAATGAATATAGAATATGTTGGTTTTCCCGGTTTGGGTTTCCAGGGGAAAAATCTCTGTGAAATGTTTGTATTTTCCATTGTATTTTTTCTATTCTTTTACTGAAAATGTGTTTGCATTAAATATTTTACTAGGTTAAAATCT
Organism: Picea mariana; assembly: GCA_032191745.1. Taxonomy (NCBI): domain Eukaryota; kingdom Viridiplantae; phylum Streptophyta; class Pinopsida; order Pinales; family Pinaceae; genus Picea; species Picea mariana. Next base: position 10,948 of record JASDQU011440640.1, on the reverse strand, counting down.
ACAATGACCTTCTCAAAGTGCCAAAATGTCACCCTTTAGAGTGTGACATCATGTTTCTAGGGTTTCTTATGTGCAAATTTTAAGTTAAATTCAAATTAAAGTTGTAAAGGGGAAATATTAAGGGGGATGAACCCCTTATTTTGTGGTTTACCCTAACTAAATGTGGACAAACAAATTTTAGAGGTCTTCTATAAATAAAGACCAAAATTGTTTCATTTGATCATAGCTCTCTCATGGGAGAAAGACTACTTAGCTAAAATTTTCTCCCTCTTTGGGCAATTTGGACTATCTCTCTCTTGTGAAACTATATTTTGGTGTTTTCTCTTGGTATATTGTGAAGCTAAGGTGGTGTGCACCTCTTGGAGGCTTGATTTCTTGCTTTGGATGGATATTGCTTGGTAACCTAGGGTTTGTTCATCCTATTTTGTGGAATTGGTAAGGAAATTTATGCACCTTGTTGGTATTTTCTTCTAGTTTCATTGATATTCTTGTCTTAAACCCTTGGAGGAATATAAGGGCATACACCCTCCACCAAGGTTCATCTTATTTGCTAGTTTATAAGACATTTTTTACAAGGTTGCTAGGAGGAGTAAAATGGCTTATACCCTCCTAGATTTACCTTTGTTGGTTTTGCATGATATAGGGAGTAAAAGGTCTTACACCCATAGAGATATTGTGGATATAAATATTATATCCAAGACTCCATTTACCAAATAGATACAAAGCACTAATTTGGAAATTGCATTGAAATGTGTGATTTTACAAGATATTTAAATTCTTTGAAGTGGAATCAATTCTTTGCTTTAATAGCTTGCTTAAGCCAATAGAGATTTTTGATTGATCAAGGATATATTTCTTCTATTACAAAATTATGCTACAACCATTAGGTTTGTTGCAAAATCTCTCTTTCAAGTTTAATTTCTCACTCTTTTACCATTGGAAATAGTTGGAAAGTTGTTATTGTTTATCTACTTGATATTGGATATTGTTGGGCAAGTTGTTGGCTAGTTTTCTTGGGGTAAAAGTTGTTGTGTATCAAATATTTTCTACAGCCATTTGGTTGCTCTGAAAAATATTTGAAAACATCCTTTTGAAACCCTAATTCACCATCAAAACTTGTGTTAAAGTATTGGGAATTCATTTACTTGTTTAGTGCTTCATTACCCAATAAATATTTAATGCTTTTGATGGTTATTTCTGTGGTAAATCATTAATTTCATTGTTGATATACATTTTACTATTGTAATTTAGGACAAAAAGCTTCACTTTCTTGTCTCTTTGATCTTTCATCTTGTATCTCGATCATTTGTCTTGTCTTGGGAAGGTTTAACACTTTGGTGCAAGTACTCAAAGCTTTGGAAACATTTCTCCATTCACAATACTCATTTCCAAGATCCCATTCCTCTTCCATCATTGACCTAAGGGGTTCCTCTCATTATCTCTCCATATTCTGTCTCAATCCCCCTAGAGTCACCCGAGATTCCCCCCTTGAGGTGATTTCATCATCTCTAAAGTAAGTGGAGTACCTATCTAAGGTAACAGTCAGTAGGTATTCCCATAGTTCTTGCCATCTTGTGGATTGGGTCGAGTTTTTTCCAACCTACAATTTGTGAAATAACACTACCCATGTGGGTTCTCTCTCGAATGACGTAGATTCATTTGCGATGTTCCTTTCCCAGTAACCTTCCCACCAAGATTTGACATGGGGAAGGGATTTAAGGAGTGAAAAAGTGATTTTTTCTCCTTCGGATTTTTTTTGGATAGACTAATAACCTTCTAGTAGATTCAACCATTTCTATAGAGCATATGCATCTATATATCCTTCAAATAAGGGGATATCAAAATTAACATGTACCTTGAAGGGTGTTGCACCTTCGAAATGGTTGCTTGCTGAAGATGCCTCATCCACCATCGGTAATCGTCGAAGGATTTGAGTGAAGTTTTCTATCATATATTTCCTCTGTCATGCGAGGGATTCCTCAAGCAATGTCTTGAAAGGATCTCCTACTCTATCATATCTCTTTTCTTCTAACATAGTTACCAACTTAATGATAACTCTACAGAGTTCTTGTTTTTTGGGGGGTCACATTTTTTACCTCGTTTTGAAAATTTGTGCTACTGGTATCACCCCACCCCTCGCCCCCCCCTCTATTTTTAGTTTGTTTTTTGATATTTTAAATCTTCTTATCTATATTGTATCCACATTATTTTAAATGGTCATTTTTTCATCTATTTTTTTTTTCAACGATGTTTTTAATCATTTTTCCATGCTTCTTTCAATCTTAAAAATGTTATATACCATTTACTTTTTTGAAATTAAGATTTTTCATATAATTATGTCTCCTTAATTAATTTATGATTCCATATTTTTTAAATATAGTGGAAAATATAAATTTTAACACATTTTTTACCTTTACTTCAATACATAGAAAATAATTGTAGTTAAATAACACTATATATATATTAGGTTTCTCATTTTTTCTTAGTTTTATATATATTTTTTATTTTTTTGGTTTTTTTTTCCTCTTAAGTTTTTTAAGTTTTTCATATATATATATATATATATATATTAAAAACTAAAAAAAAAAGGTTAAAAATCAAATTTATGACCAAAAAACTTTAAAAAGGTTAAAAAAAACACACACAAAAAATTAAAAATCTATATAAAAAACCAAATTAAAAAACCTAAAAAAAACTTAAAATTACAACTAAAAAATTAAAATTTATATTTAAAAACTTTAAAAAATAAAATTGAAATACAAAATTTTATAAAAAAAAATAAAATAAAAATTAAAAGCTATATATATATATATATATATATATATATATATATATATATGATGATGAT
>JASDQU011440637.1:7042-18865 GCA_032191745.1 Picea mariana | reverse complement strand
CAGCATCCGCACCAGTCTCTTCTCCTCCTCGTGTAACGATGTTAAGGTTCGGCAGTTTTCCCCTAATAAATCTCTTTATCTCTGAACTGATGAGATTAGTTCCTCATTGACGTACTCAATCTTCCCATTTTGTAATTATTTCTGGGCAGTCTTCAGTTCCATGCCCATTGGTCCTGTAGTGAGAGTACCATGGCCGCCTCAGATGAGGACAATCTCTAGCCATGTGGCCTTGCTCATCACAGTTGTAGCATCTACTTGGTCCTCTTCCCTAGTTCATCCCTCCTATGAAGTCTCCTCCAACTCCACCTCCTCGACCTCTTCCCGATCCCTGAGAGGTTTCATTCACCCTAAATGATGTTCAATCCAATCTATCTACAAGTGCATCCAACACTCTACATTGTTTGGTAGCATGTGTGGTAGATGCACAAAACTCACAGTGCACAATGTTTGGTACTGTTGAATACTTCTGAATAATGGGGCACTGTCTTGGCTCATGCCCATGGATTCAACAAATCTCACAATACTCAACTGATGGAACTGCTTGATTACCTGGAAAAGCATGATATGGGGTTGGGGTATGGAATGGTGAATTCGCAGATACTTGCGCAACTCCTCTCGTGGGTCCTGGTGAGGGTCCCATTGGATTCTGAGGAGGTCCCATCCCCCTCTTTCTTGGACATTCATTCACCAGATGTCCTTCTGTGTAACATCTGGTACACCAGACTTGCAGCCGTCCTGGTATGGGTATCGTCAATTCTTGAATCTTCTTTGTAAGTGCTGATATTTCCCCTTGTAGTTGCACCAAATTTGCATCGGCTGGGGGTCTGGTCACTCTCAAGCAAACCGGATATCTTTCCATGGATTCAATCTTCATTCATTGTTCCAAGGCATCTATTAGAGTGGTTATCCGTTGTTGCATTAACAAAATTTGTGTCAGAGGTAGAAATCCTTGAATATACCATTCTCTTTTATGTTACTCATGAATCAGATGTGATAAACTCCCTATAGCATATTTAAAATTTTGGCTATATTCCCAGGCTGATTCACCTTCCCTTTGCTGAATTTTGTGCAACTCAGACAGAGCTTGTTGTTCCGACTGAGGCAACTTAAACTCTGCTATGAACTTTTTTCATACCTGGTCAAGGGTGAACGCTTGACCTTGGATTCCTGGCACTCCTGGCTCGATAACCTTCATGTACCACTTGAGAGCACAACCTCTCAAGGTAGTGTGGAACTAAACCAATTTATTTGCGTCCAGAGTCCCTCTGGACCTCCAAATTGCTTCACATAAGAACCAATGTTGCTCAACATTCTCATCTCCCTTACCCCATAATTCTAGGTATCGAGCAATTGAACCTCCCGTGTTACCAGCCATTGTTGATATTACTACTCCTACCAAGATAAATACTAACGGTCCTGGTTGCGATCTACCAGGGGATCCCAATATCCTCCCAGTATTTGTCCTTCCCAGTTGTGACTGACTAACTGACTATAATGGAATAGGAATATCATAAGAAGGTAGTATATAATTTACCACTTGTATAGAAGACACTTGGGGTATGGGTGATTCGGGGCTGGCACCACTGGCTTCGGAGCGGGTTTCTTTGATCTGGGGGGTCTCATTYGCATCCTCTGGARAGATCTCTTCARCCGGATTCCTGATCTTTCCTAGCATCGGGGATGAATATTCTCTTTCTTCTTCAAGATCCATGCCCACTTCCTTTTCTCGTGCTTCTACACCTTMTTCTTCTTGTCCACCCTCTTGGGGACTTCTTTCTCTCTGCGCTTCTCTCTCATTTAATATTTGACTAGCCAGTCTTTCCTGTCTTCTCATCTGTCACAACTCTTCTATATGTCCTTCCTCAACTTCTCCTGGTTTGACTTATTTCTGCAACTTCTCAGACTGTTTTACTTCTTTCTTTACCTTACCATGCCACCACTTCTCAACTATGGAGTCATCTTTTCAAGGCTCGCTCATCTCTTGAGTCCATTTCTTGCTACTCCCCCATTTTTCAAATAACCCTCTCCCCTCTCTCAGGCCATGAATCCACCCCAAAATCACCCCACCCCAAGCGAGGGTGTTTATGCTTCCATATCAGTCAGGGATATAGTCTTTCTTGAAATCTTCTTCTGCCCATGAAAAATATTGGTGATTCTCAAGTGCAAAATCAATAATGTATCCTTCTAATGTCGTGTTGACCCAAAAATTGATCGCTCGCATTACTGAACGATCCAACCGATGAAGTGTTGTTTTATTTTCTATATCCCAAGCACAGATATTCTGGACTCATTCTTGGAATTCTGGATCTTCTTGGAGCCTATTTATTCAGTGGAAAATTTTGGGAACTTAACCCAGAATATCTCGTACTGGTCACTCGATCTTTCTGAGTAAAATACTACCTCCCATGTATCTTTCACGGATTTTCCTCTCAACTCTGCTTCTTTCCATATGAATGTGTCACAATTTCTCTCCCACCACTGGTGAATATTATATCTGTGAATCCACAAAAGAATTCTCCCTACAGGTTCCCTTTTAACGCAGGTCCCGAAAATGGAATCATTTTGTTGGCGTGGAATTGATCAGACTGGGTTCCTTCTCAAGTTACCAACAAAAGGCACCGAGTAGTCTAGAGCACTATCATTTTTGTCTCCTCCAAAGAGAAKAAGTCTYACCCAAAGCGCAACCAAGATAGGAAGATAGARAAGGGAAAAGAGAATACTTAGGTGGGTTCCAGAATCCTCAAGATTCACCATCATCTTACGCAAGATAGCCTAACCACAGAACATATCTGAATACATTCATACTGGACATAAAGATACTCAAGTTTTGAAATCATTTGTACACAGAGACAACATATTGATCTTATCAAGCATAAATAAGTACCGTAAGGATACAATTCATAAGCATGCACACAAAATGATACATTAATTTTAGAATTTTAGGTCCTTCTTTCTATATTATCAGTGGATCTTCTCAAATACAATCTCAGAGATACCAAGTAGTACTCTGTTACAATATTTTGGCTCTAGACTCATGTCACAGAGCTCTAACTACCCTTTTCCCCAAAATGTATACAAGTTACAGTCACAGAACCCTTTCTCTATTTGCGCGCTCTATACCATCTATGACAAACTCTACAGACAAGAAACTATACCCAACCATACCCAATAATAACAGAAAAATCCCAACCCTTTTACAATAATATGCATCTCTTATATAGGCTGAGTGAGATATTTTGGCTTTGGGCTCCGCATGCTTTATTGTTCTTGTTCTATCGTAACAGCTTTTGCTTTGTTGGCATTGCGATGTCCCTTTTTGCAACTGATTTTTGTTTCTTTACTTGCTCCACTGTCCAGTTTCTTCTTTAGCTTGCGCAACTTGGGTTTCACCAAAACTAGGGTTGTAGTCCTCCTTTCACAACTCCAAACCAAAAACGAAGGGCCCAACACGTTACCCACAAGCACTTCACGAAAATGAGAAGGTTGGCTCATGATAAGACCCCCTTTCTCTTAGCTATGCCATCAAGAGCCACTACCCTATTTTGGTGACCAGATAGATGGTAGTTTCATACCGCTACATGCCCATGGACCTAATAGGTCAGCTCATGAAGAGACCTCCCATCCACCAACTAGATCTTGAGTTTTATCTTATCTTACAGGTCCCATTTTCTTACTGAGAATCCTTTTATTTCTTTCTTGGGAATCCCTGGGCCAAGCATCTCAAATATTTTATTTTGGCTTTTAACTCTTGCTAGCTATTTTTACCCTCTGGGCCTTTAGCCCCTTCTTCCCACAAGGCAAGGTACAACCCTTCCTAGTGTGGCAAACCCAATGCTCGAACCAAGGGAGGGGAAAATGAGAGGGAGAATGATGAAAAAATGGTAAGTATGGAAGAAATGAATGATGACCTTTCATAGACCCACCTAGTGGAAACTCATCCAAAAGGGAACCAACTTACTAGGGAATTTTGTCACCCCATAGGTATGAACAAGTTAAAGATCATAATTTCCAAGAAAACATTATGAAATGAAGGAGAGTTCAATGCAACATATTCAAATGCTTTGAAAATCAAGGTGACACATACCATGATACCTAGACTCATTACCTCATGGAGCAAGACCTACTGCTACTTCAGGACTAGGCTGGTGGGATGGATGTTGTTGTTGTTGATAGATGGGATGCACTGAAGAAAACATGGGCCCTATGGGGCCAAGCTCAATTCGTCTACCTCTCGGTACTCCATGTCTAGGACCTGTGGGCCTTGAGACATAATCTATTTAGTTATCCCTAGGATAGGGGATAGTACCTCTCGAGCTAAAAAGATAACATGTTTTGTGTGGTCAAAACCCTAATTCTCCCTTATCTTCTTGGATTTGTCTTGTGGAGATGGTTGATCCAAAATGGATCCAGGAACCAAAATGGGTCCAAGAAGGCCTAAAACTCAAAGTGATAAGAATCGCTTCAAAACAGATGTGTGCATAGGCCTCATCGTTATGAACCCAATGTAACTTGAACAGGTTCAAAAGAACACCGTATGCTAAAGGTATCATGTTTTGTTCATTTTTCCAAACAGGCAAAAAAAATTTTGATTATACATTCCGTATAGTGTTGACGTGGAAATTGACAGTAAAGGTTGTACAGTCATACACTAATGTGGCAGAGGAGTGGCATCCTGACTGGTCAAGTGTGGCAGATGTGGTTGAATCATCCTTTGACATGTGTCTTCTAGTGGGTGAATGTAATGGTGCCACGTGCCCCAGTCATGGGTTGCCATGTGGCACCCCTCTGTTGGTTAGTGTGGAAAAATTTTCTGGACTCCACAGGAGTTGAACCTGTGACCTCTAGGCATGGGGAAAGAGTCTTAGTAGGGTCAGGCTACCAGCTCACCCACTTTTTTTCTTATTACATATCATTCAAATGTTTTATTTGAATGTGAATGGTGTTTATTTCAATGGAGAAAAGGGTCGGGGCTAGGCCCCATCCCCCAGCGCAACACACAACATAGAACCCTGCCACATGACCCACTCTTTTAATCTTGGTGTGCATCGCCCATTTGTCATCCCCAGAGCAATACCATATGACCATTTCCATATGTCCACACTTTTCAACTTTTGGCGCACGAGAGTTTTAATGGGTATAGCCCCTGGTTCAACGCTACCCATATGACCTAAGACCCACTCCTTTATACTTTGGCACGGATTTATGGGGTTAGTGCCTGATCGGCAAGGCTACCCACCGACCAAGGTGTGTGACTAGACGCTAGGAACCAGGGGCCCAATGAAATGCAAGGGCGTGGATCTTAGGGGTGAGGCCATATGGCCATGCCATCGACCAAGGGTCGGGGGCTAGGGGCTAAAGACTAGCGTGCCAGCTAGCCCAAGGACACATGGAGTCTACCATATGACCAGGAGCCCAGGAATAGGGGGTTGTGCCCTGTATTATTCCCAAATTTGGTTTTGTTAACTATATGTTAAGATTTTAATTGATGTTTAAGCCTGTTTGGGGAGATTTTGGCCATTATAGGAGGATTTGGAGCTCTTTTTGAGGCTAGATCTTGGGGGGAAGTTGGGAGGTTGTTTTCAAATTCAGCCCTATATAAACCATATTTTATTGGCATCCTTGTAGATAGGTTCAGAGAAGGAGAAATGCTTAGGAAATTAACAGTCAAAGTCATTTTTATGCAGGGAAACCATTGAGGAGAGAAACTTTGTGGGCCATTTCCAGGAGCTTCGTTCATCCGTTTTCAGTGTCATCAATTGTGTTGGGTTCTTGAGATATAGCATAACACATCCAGATCATTTTTTAATCCATTTGACACTTTTTTGATGTACTTTTGAATCTTTGAAGAGAAATAAGAAAGCCTCACCCACTGAGACAACGACCCGAAGACGTGGGCGATATTGTCGAACTTCGTTTAAAATTTTGTGGTTTTCTGGTTTGTTGTGTCTTTATGTTTATTTCTAGATATGTATATCTTATTATGGATGCTATTTTACATCATTAATTATTCTTCTTTCATCAAATTCCTAAATGTTTAATGAACTCATGTTTTAAAACTCAACCATAGTCTTTAAAAGATCTTTTCGGATCAATTGGTATCAGAGAAGGTTGACGGTTGATTTTTGAGTTTGCATGATTACTAGGGAAACACTGAATCGTGGTGAAGGAAATATTGTTAAAGAGAATCCTGAGATTGGATTGAGAAAGAGAACTTTTCAAAGTGAGAAGATGACATCGAAATAGGGACTTTCTCATGACGAGATAGATTTTTGAAAGACTTTCTTTGCCATGTTGGAGAAGATGAAGTTTCTATATAATGATTACTTGGAGCAGAAGAGACCAATTCTAGGTGATAATTCAAAAGTCAAAAGTGAAGAAGGAGAGGATCCTGCTAAAACTCCTCCTTCACCTCCTTCTTCTCCATGAACTTCTTCTTCTTCAAGTACAAGTTTTAAGTCCACCGCAAGAAAACATTCTCATAAACATAAACATGATATGCCTTTACTTAATATTAATGTGAAGTTTGAATTACCCACGTATGATGGTGAAGTCAATGTAGATAGGCTTGAAAACTGGGTCAGACAGATGGAAGTTTATTGGAGTGTGCAACAAATCAAAGATGAGGCAACTCAAATCAAATTGGCATCGCTTCAACTTGCAGGCACAACACTCATCTGGTGGCAAAGAAAGTTGAAAAATGGCATGCAACAAGTGGGTAATGTATTTCCATCATGGCAATTTTTTGGTTCTGCACTTAGAAAGCAATTTTATTCTTTGGGTTATAAAGAGAAGGATTTAATTGAATGGCAAGGTCTTAAACTAAGAAAGGGACAAACAGTGCAAGAAACACAGATGAATTTTGTAAGATGGCATTAATGTTAGACATTCCTTCACATACCCAAGAAACTCTTATGAAGTATATAAGAGGTTTACCTACACACATTCATAACACTGTATTCATGTTTGGACCTACTAATATTGATGAGGTTTATGTTCAAGCAACATACATTGAGGCAGGGAAAACATGAGTTGGTGTATCAAGGGAATCGTCTTCGAGAAAAGAGGACAAAAGGAAGTGGAATGGAAAGAAGTCAATTCTGGTGGAAAGAAAGGAAGAGAAGCTCTCTTGCAAGCATTGCAAGAAAGAAGGGCATGATGAGGAACATTGTTGGAAATTGCATCTTGAGAAGAGACCAAAATGGTTCAAAGAGAGGAAAGGGAGGCAAACAGTTGCAACAACATCATAACCAACAAACTTGGGATCAGATTCGAGTGATGAATCTAAAATCACAACAGTTGGTTTGACAGGTAAAATTGGTGATGGATATGATTCTGGAAGTAAATTGTTTCGCATAAGGTTCATAATGAGACATACTAAGGTCGACACATTGATAGATAGTGGATCTCAATCTAACTTGATTTCAGAGGAAGTGTTAAACAATTGGGATTAAACACTCAGATGCATCATAAGCCTTACTCACTTAAATGGATAAGCAACAACCATAAATTGCACATAGCAAAGCAATGAACATTAAAATTTGCAATTTAATCCAAGTTTGTGGATGAGGTAACATGTGATGTGGTGCAACTCAATGAATGTGGAATGGTCTTAGGCATTCCTTATTTGTATGATCACAAAGAAATATTCTACATGGAACATAATCAATATCACTTAATCAAAGAAGGCAATGAATATGTGGTACATGCTCATCACTTAAAAGCAAATCAATCTCTTCAAACAATGGAACAATTAAGGAAGGCAACTCATGCAAGAAACACGCATATAATTGTGCCAAATCAAGCAATTGATCTTAAGAATGAACATGCGATTATTGTAGAATGGAAGATCAATCACACTTTGCTTCAAGATAAGCTAATGTCGTGCAAGTATTACAAACATATTAGCTCATTTGCAGTCATATTTATGATGTTATCATTCCTAATGTTGTCAACATGGATGGTAGTGGCTTCAGTAAGATGTGATAGAGTACAAGTGGCTAACAATATGTTGTTATTTGTCATGGTTGTTTTACAATTGATCTTAATGAGACAGGTGCACAGGATAGAGTTTAAAGACAGAGAACAAGTGGGGTGGCCTATCCCACACTTTATAACTTGTCAGTATCTTTTTGGAGGACCAAAAGGTCTTAGTGGGGAGGCGTGATCCAAAATGGATCCAAGAACGAAAATGGGTCCAAGAAGGCCTAAAAATCAAAGTTCTTAGAATTGTTTCAAATGCGCATGTGCGTAAGCCTCATCATTATGAACCCAATGCAACTTGAATGGGCTCAAACGGACACCGTATGTGAAAGATGTCGCGTTCTGTTTGTTTTTCCAAACAAGCAAAAATTTTGCTAACTACACAGTCTGTATAGTGATGACGTGGTAGCTAACCATACAGGTCATGTGACCGTACAAGTCGTTCAACCATATAGTGATGTGGCAGAGGAGTGGCATGCTGACTGGATAGGTGTGGCAGACATGGTTGAATCATCATTTGACATGTGTCTTCTGGTGGGTGAATGTCATGGTGCCACATGGCCCAGTCATGGGTTGCCACATGGCACCCCTTCATTGGTTAATGTGGAAAAATTTTATGGACTCCACAGGAGTTGAACCTGCGACCTCTAGCCGTGGGGAAAGAATCTTGGTAGGGTCAGGCTACCATCCCGCCCACTTTGTTTCTTATTACATATGATTCAAATTTTTTATTTGAATGTGAATGGTTTTTTATTTCGGTGGAGAAAGGGTCGGGGCTAGGCCCTAGCCCCCGGTGCAACACACAACATAGAACCCTTCCACATGACCCAATATTTTAAACTCAGCGTGCATGGTTTGTTTGTCATCCCCAAAGTAATACCATATGACCATTTCCATATATCCACACTTTTCAAATTTTGGCGCGTGAGAGTTTTCATGGGTATAGCCCTGATTCAACGCTACCCATATGACCTAAGACTCACTCCTTTATACTTTAGCGCGGATTTGTGGGGTTAGCACCCATTCGACAGGGCTAGCCCATCGACCAAGGTGCGTGACCAAACTCTAGGAACTAGGGGCCCAATGAAATTTGAGCACATGGAGCTTAGGGGTGAGGCCATATGGCCATGCCAGTGACCAAGGGTCAGGGGCTAGGGGCTAAATACTAGCACGCTAGCTAGCCCAAGGACACATGGAGTCTACCATATGACCAAGAGCCCGGGAATAGGGGGTTTCACCCTGTATTATTCCCAAATTTGGGTTTGTTAACTATATGTTAAGGTTTTAATTGATTTTTAAGCCTGTTTGGGGGGATTTTGGTCATTATTGGAGGATCTGGAGATCTTTTTGAGGATAGATATTAGGGGGAAGATGGGAGGTTGTTGCCAACTTCAAGCCTATATAAACTAGAGTTTCTTGGCATACTTAGAGATAGTTTCATAGAAATATAAATGCTAAGGAAACTGGCAGTCAAAGCCATTTTTATGCAGGGAAGCCATTGAGGAGAGCAACTTTACGGGTCATTTCCGGGAGCTTCGTTCATCCGTTTCCAGTGTCGTCGATTGTGTTGGGTTCTTGAGATCTATCATAACACAACCAGATCATTTTTTAATCTATTTGGTACATTTCTGATGTACTTTTGATTCTTTGAAGTGAAATAATAAATCCTCACCCACTGAGACAACGACCCAGAGACGTAGGCGATATTGCCAAACTCCATTAACAATTTTGTAGTTTTATGGTTTGTTGTTTCTTTGTGTTTATTTCCAGATCTATATATCTTATTATGGATTCTATGTTACATCATTAATTCTTCCTCTTTCATCAAAATCCTAAATGGTTAATGAACTCATGTTTTAAAAATCAACCATAGTCTTTAAAAGATCTTTTCGAATCAATGGTACACTTGCTCGTTTGAGGTTTCAACTACTTCATTTATTATGGAGTGATCCATCTACTTGGCATATTGCAAATTCATCCATAAATTTGGTTGTCTTGGGATTCACACACCTGAATTGGTTACATGCATATTATGGAGCACTTTTTGTTTTTGGAGGTTGGTTATGGAGCATTCTCATATTTTATTTCTTTATGTCTCATGCACCTTGGATGGAAAACTTTGTGAGATCTTCTAGGTGGACCCTTGAGCACAACCTCCTAATTTTGACATTGTTTTATTATATTTTGCATGTATTCATCTTGGAGGGAGAGTTTCATGTGGATATATTGCATGTTGACCTAGTTCTCATCCCTATTTTTTTGTTGTACACCCTCTCTTGGAGACTTTTAATGTAAMTTTTTCCTATTTTTGGAGRASGGTGAGTTGTTCTTAAGAGRATTGTGTCCACATGTTGTGACATGGTCAACTATGGATTGAGGAGAGATCTAACTACTCTAATGTTTTACTATTTGTTTGACTTGTCATTAAGTTAGAAGGATAATCATTTTTTATTGTAATGGTTGTTGGAATTTTGGGGATTGAGGAATTGTCCCCTTGGAATTMTTTTGTACTKCACATTATTGAATCCTAATGGAAGATTGGAGGTATATCATTTTTTTATGTGAGACTTRTTTTGTGTAATTTGCTTTTCATGTGTTGATTTTCATTGTAGGAAAACCTTATATTGTTTATGTGAAGGCCTTTTAATGAATTGTGATTTGTTGGGATAGTGTAATACGAGGATTCAACCCCCKTCACTATYAATATTGTTGTATCTAGATACATCCAAYAAACCCTATAGTTGTTAGCATTGATATGGCATTACCTTCATATCAACATGTAGAATAACACACCTAACTTTCCAAGGATAAATTTCTGCARTAGAAATCTACAAGCTAAGGCTAATTTGTGGCATGCATATCAACCATATTGCATTACATTTTCATGCATTTTCCCTCTTTTATGTATKCTCCTTTGACTCCATTTTCCCAAGGTGTGATTAGACACTTGGTCTTGGGGTTTTCCTTCTTTTTTCCCTTTTGGCACCACTCATTAATCCATTATAATACTRCTTATTGTGCGTAGGYCAACTCTTCATTAGATCACTRTGTGCCTCTKCTCTATAGCCGATTAATCCTACATTTTRATAAAGGCCCCATTGAGTTGGAGAAGAGCCAACTAGAAGAGAGAGGAAGAGTTATTAAAGTGACAGTGGGTAGCCTTCCTAAATTGCACAAAACTAGCCCCTTGATGTTTGGGACTTTACATCATGTGGAGATGCTAGATTTTGTTGTAATAGATCCCAAGGAAAAAAGCTATCTAGCAAACTTCAAGGATTGAATAGCACTATAAGTGGAAGCATAGTTAAAAATTGAAAGAGGTCAAACAACTTATAATTGTTTAATTACATGAATGTTATTTATTTGATTAAACGCCAAAGGATGAGATCAGTTCATGGTTTACCTATATAAGTACTCATTTGTCAAGACAAAGATTAAAAGTATTTCCACCAACTATAAAAGTAATATTTAAAACTTATCATATATAAAACGAGGTTTGTTAGCAGCATATTCTCTATCTTTTAGAAAAAATTTAAAATAAAGAATTGCACACATAAAACATAAAAAAAAAATGAAAACATTAAATATTAAAAACAAAGATGCATAAAAATACAAAGTAACAATCTACCCTATATCCAAGTTAAAATTCATATATATACATATAATGTCAAGGCCTACTCCCTATTTTCATTCCAAGGTGATGAGAGGCTAGCCTGAATTTGCAAAATATCTAACCTTAGTACTATTTAAATAGTCACCTAGGGATAAAAAAATCTTCAATATTTCAAGATGAAATACAAGTTTTCATTTACTATTGTTTTTGACTTATTATAATGTTTAAAA